>VSTD030001350.1:0-13293 GCA_008808055.3 Sporobolus alterniflorus | reverse complement strand
AATCGGAAATCTTCCTTGGCTAGGTGGGATGAATTATTACTTAATTGTTTAATCTTTTGCATGGTGGATGAAAACCTCATTCAGGACCCTTGCTAAAATATCCGAATTACTGTTTGTTTTACGCAATAATCATCCACAGCAAGACGGGCCTTAAATATTCAGAATGCAGTACTCTCAACCAATGTTGACGCATAGATGAAGTCAGGTTGGTTGGTTTATGTTGGGTTTTGTAATGTTAAATCCTCCTTGCTGTAAAAGTAAGGGGATGGCTAGGAGGAGCATAGATAGTGTTCAGAATTTCCCAAACCTATCAAAATCTTCACTGGATTAGGCAACAATTGACTAAGAAGGAGATGACAAGGTGTAACCATTATTGATAAGCCTGCAAAGCAAGGGCAAGAGGCATACCAGTAGAAATTGATTTTGCTTGACAATATTTTGATAGGCACGGTAGTATATTAAAAAATGAGGTGAGCTCACATTTTTTATGAGATTCCATGTTGCAGATATAGCTCCAGGGAAGGCATTGTCCATATCTCTCCACTTCATGACCCTAACAGAAGCCTCATACTTAATACAAACTTGACCTCACTTTTGAATAAGCCAACATACTTAACATAACATTGTCGAGCAAAAGTGAATGTCTTTCGGTAACCCTATTGCCCCTAGTTTTGAAAGTTTTTCGTTGATGGCTACACGTTGTCCTCTTGTTGGTTGCAGCCTAATTCAATGAAGAGCTTGGAGGGTATGAGAAATTTTGCAACATGTCATTTTCTCTTCTCTAAGTGCATATACATACATGAGCTCTAACACTATGCAGCGCAACATTCCCTTTCAGAATGGGTGAATATATTTATGATCCTCATCCTGTTACAAACTACCTCACATTCTTTTTGAACACTAAACCTTTGGTAGACAATCTGCCACTTGCTTCTGAGAAATTACATGACTGGATGCTAGAATATAATGTATTCTATCCATGAAAAAATATACAAATCGATTGTTTGGGATAGTTGGGTTATTGTCGATGTTGATAACTGATTCGTTAGGGTGTTTTCTGGGCCAAGGAGAAACTCCAAAGTTTGGGCAAAGAATATCCAGACTATACAGGAAAGAAACGTGTGGAATCAGGGCGAAAAGTTTTACTGACATCTCAGGCCATCAATGACGAGGAATGCTCTGACTCTAGGGCGCACATTGGAACGACCATACTTTGGTGTCCTACTCTTTTACACTAATTGTTCTAAATTTCGAACATCATAGTAGGATGATGGGTGTTGTGGAGTCGAGAATGCTTCAACAGTTAGAAAAAAAATTCCATGTGCACGGTGGAGTAGAATGTTGGCCTACTAAAAGGAGACATGTCCAACAACTTAACATGGGTGGAGTCTGTGAAGAGAGATTTGAAGGATTGGAGTATCACCAAGGAGTTAGCATTAGATAGGAGAGAGTGAAAGCTAGCAATTCATGTTCTACAACCTTGATCTTCGGTTCCTCCTCTATTTTTTTACTTTTATGTTAGTTTTTTCTTATTTTTATTCATCTTTTTCGCCTTTTTTTGTGTTTTAGCTTTTTATTGCCTTTCCCCCTTTTCTGTTTGGTTTTTTTATTGCCCTTCCTTTTTTCTCATTTTTCACCTTTGTTTTGTCTCTGTTTTTCGGCTCCTGTGGGTTTCATCTCTAGCCTATCCCAACTTGCTTGGAACTAAAAGGCTTGGTTATTGTTGTTGTTGTACAATGGAGCATTGTGCTTCCTCAGTCAGTACAAATGAGTATTTATGAATTAATCAATAGTAAGTGTTATGCTAGTATTGAAGTGATGTTTTGTTTGACCTGATATATTGATGCTAGTAGGGGTACCAGGTGCAACGAGATTTATCATCCACCAATTCATCACAAATGTTTCAGTATTCAATGAGAAAAATATTTCAACTCGAATTCTTTACTGGGATTGTGTTTAGTTGCAGCCTGATTGTCTTCATCCATTTCTCTCTTTCTTTTCTTAGATAGCATTCCTCTCCAGTATCTAAAATCTAAATGGAAACTGTTTGATCTTTCTTAATGTTTATTAAGTTGTTCTGTGCCATTAAGCTGTGATGTTATCTTCAGTTCATTTCCTCAATTCATTTTCAGTTCAGCATTCAATAACAGGCTATACCTTTTTAGGTTGTTGAAAGTGGTGGTAAGAACATCGAGATTGCGGTTATGACAAAGAAGGATGGTCTTCGTGAACTTGAAGAGTCTGAGGTCGATGAATATGTTGCTGAGATTGAGGCAGAGAAGGCTGCAGCTGAAGCTGCAAAGAAGGGTGCCACCAAGGACGCATAGTTTATTGGCTTGCGCTCTCCTTCCATCAATGCTTCTACTATGTGGTTTTTCATGTTTCATAGCACCGTTTGAACTGCTTTAAAGGAAATGATAGATTGTTTGGTGAAACTGCATGCTTCGATGCTTATTGCTTATCTAAATCTTTGTAGACTCAACATCTTTGAGATGTGCTCATCTCCGAGCCTCTGGAATGCTTCAGTTTCATTTACTTCATTCACTGGACGGTTCAAATTGTTATATAATATGGCAGCATGTTGGTATGCTTTGCCAGTCTGTGGAAGGTTTCATAACTTGCAGAAGAAAAGTTTCCTTGTTGCCTTTTCAGCAGCGTTGTGATTCTACTGTTTGAATTGGAGCGGTTTATTCTGTTGAGCCCTACCCCTGCGCATCTGGATAATACAGTATGTAAATGGTCTGACAAAGCATGGTTGTCTCGATCTAGTCGTGCTGAGTATGCCTTTTTTTTTTTGCGAACCTGAGTATGCCATTTCGGCTCGTTATAATCTCCGGCGATAAGGTTGGTGCTTTATTGCTAGGTCACTTTGGCCCGCAATATTCTGAAGCGGTAATGGTGCTGCTTTGTATCTGTCGCATTTGCTCAGAAGAGTCGATGTACAGGTTGTTAACTGCATAGCCTCTTGCTGTTCTCATATAGCACTAGGGGGAGACCTGGTAAGAGAAATTAATGACTAATTTTTCCTGCAAAGCGTCACAGATCACCGTTATTCTTCTTGTTTACATCGTTGGTTCCAGAGACTCAAGGAAAAACGATAAATTTTGCAGGCCCTTTCTCTAGTGGTCATCTAGCACGTCACAGAAACCGGTTGGTCTCGTTCGGATGCAGGAACGCAACGAATTCAGAACTGCTGTACTTGGTCAGGAAATGGTGCTTCAATTAACACGTCAGGTAATCCAGCGCATCACCAGCCGACTTATTTTTCTATTGCTGTCAAATATGGCCAGTTATGTTGAAAAGAAGAATGACTTGACGTGTGGAAATACATGAGCAGCGAGCTAACCACTTTGACAAGGCCAGCGTATACGCTCAGACCATATAATGCATACGAAGCGTGCACACAAGCACAGGCAGAGCGCGTCAGCCATGCACCGATGTGCACGCATGATTCCGACTAACCTCGTTTCTGTGGGTTGGGTTGGGTTGGCCGCACACGTTTCAAGAGAGGCACCTGCTCATCCCGGTGCTAGCTTTGACGACGTGCTAATCTACCCAATCAAAGAGTCAAAGACTAAACAAGTCGTTAATTCGTCCACCTGTCGACACCTGAGTTCTGAATTTCAGAATCAGTCGTGACGCCCCAGGCTGTGCGAGAAGCTAGTAGATGAACAACACACAGCGTGATAAGTAAAGCAGGCAACATTCCATGTTTCGTTGGCGAGGTTGGGGCGTTGCTATCTGCTGGGCATTTGGGCTTTACATTATCGTATCGACATGACCGGCACCATGGATGGATGACCACCTACTCACCATGCACGATTTAACCTTCCAGTAGCACCACTCACTTTTTTTTTTTTGCCACTGCGGCGTCACGCACACAACATTCTTAGCCCGGCCAATTGGAAACAGAAGTAGTATATTCTAATAGCAGCCTTGCTAGCTACGTTGGTGCCAACTAGAGTTGACCGGAGAAAGCCGTGTTGCCAATGGATCGAGGATATGGAATGGAAGCAGCGGGGAAGGTCAAGGAGGTGTGCCTCGTGCTGGTAGGTGGTCCTGATTTTTTTTATATAAAACCTAAAAGAGGCTAACCCAACGTGATCACCGTTACCGATCGACAGTTTTGCCAAATCAGTACAAGTTAGGAGCCCATGGTTTCGGATAAGACTGAGGACTAGGAGGAGGGTAAGGGCCCCGCCCGCGCTGGCATGGCGACCGAATCAACCACCGCCGTCACGCGGGCCCGCTGTTCCGGGAACAGGACAAGGACAGAAAGGGAAAGTTTGCGGGCAGTACCAAGTAGAGTACCTCAACTAAATAGGCTCCTCCAATTAGAATGCACGAGCACTCGAACACATATGGTTTGAAAGATCTGTTTAGCGGACCAAATCTTTTGGACGCAATGATGATGAACTAAGACGGACGTGTCAGCCCTCTCTCTCTCTTTTTCTACAAAGAGACATGAATGTTAGATGCAGTGATTCACAGGCCCAAAACGTGCGGTATCGGCTGTCGATTCAATGGGATCGGCTTGCTGTGGACGAGAGATATTTGCGCTCTGCCAAGCAAGCACGAATGAATAAAACCGCGAGTGCGGTGCGGACGTCACCGGCGAACTTTTCCTCGGCTGGGACGGGTAGAAAGATATTTCTGACTCGCGCCGAGCCGGGTGGTGTGGTGCAGTGTCGCGCTTTGTACACAGTACGTACTACGTTGCATTCGTGATGTAGATTTGTACCGGAAACTTGCTGCTGCTTGATTTCTGCTTGCTGTTTCGACGAGAAGGCTGTTACCGTTACTGTCGTTGGATTTCAGAACAGGGTGTCGGGATCGGCCTGAGACTAGCAAATCGATCCACGTTTTTCTACCCCTTCTGAAAAGACCTCTCTCTCACACAGTGACCCTGAATCTCCACTGCGAGTACGGTTACTCACGAGCTCAGTGTGAATGTGTCGAAAGACTCTTAACACCATCCCAAGCTCCAAGGCGAGCGGGTCATTCATGTCCAAAAAAAAAAGGAGCAGGGAAAGAAAATCAATGGATTGGTGAATGATTGGCAAGGAACAAACCGACCCCGTTTTCTTCGTCAGGCATCGCGCTGGCTCTCTCATGATCTCATCTCAGGTGTAGCTCAGCGACAGGAACAGTGCTGCTCCGTGACAAAAGAGCGGCAGTGGGAATGTCCTTGTCCACCTCCCTTGCGAACAGAGAGAAAAACTGAAGGCCATGTGACGTGGAGTCCTGGACTTTTGCGTTAAGTTCTCCCAGCAGCCGAATCGCATCCATTGCCATGCCACCCCATCCGATTCCGTGGATGGCTCCACCCTGAAACATTTTAAGTGCAACAGCTAGCGCTGCACCCTTGTTACATATGGTTGGTGCACTGTCGTCATGGATGCTGCTAATAACGTTTCATATCATTATTTCTACTAGACTCATTGTTCAACATGCAAAGAGATGGGATCTATGCCTTGTCACACACAGGTTGCATTACATGTCGGTTGGCTGATTGATTGTTCACATCCTGGGCAGTCTTGAAAACTGAGCACGATCGCATCTTGCACCGGCAGGAAGATACTAGTACTATTACTACCAATGCAAGGTATAAATCCAACAGCGGCTGCAACAAACACCAAATACCAAGAACAGCAATAAAACTGGACGGTGCTCTCTAACAGTTGGAAGCTTTGTTGGCACCTACCAAAGGAGGAATCAAGGAGGCCGGGTGTCGCCATCGTCACGCTTGCTCACAGGTCAGGCGCACAATTATTGTTTCCAATTAAATTTCCACAACCACAAATATGCAGGAGTAATGCATGCACGCATCACAGGGATGTGGTATAGGGAAATAGAATAAAATCCCTCAAACTAATTAACGATACCTAAAATAACGTTCGGGCCGGGGGTCCATTAGCAGTCCCGATCGAGTACGTATTTATGTGAGTTATAATAGAGTTGAAAAATGTCTATATCTATATGGTGGTTCTCCGGACAACAAAAATAGTAGCCTAAACTCCATCGAGCGTATGAGAACTATTGGCTAGAAACTACACATTAACCAAGAAAGACAGACGTATGGTTGTTACTCTACAGAGGGTCCGAACCAGGATAAAACTCGACGTGTTCCTGTCTCGAGATTGATTCTTGCATCATCGCATTTTCCCGATCCTAACTAAAATATCTGATGATGATACGTCGACAGAGGCGCGCCAGGAAGGAGTAAGCACTCAAGATCCGTCCGGACGGGTTCTTGGCTCCTTGGACATTCAGCTTCAAGTTCTCGTACGGCACTCAGTTCATCTTCGGATCCCTGATGTTCGCACCAGGGAAGACGGAAACCTCGAGTTGCTGACTCCAGGTCCAACGCCAAGACATCCTATGTTGGTGTATGAAAAAGCTCCATACTACCCGAGCGATCCATCTACATCACATCGAGTCTACTCAGG
The DNA here is from genome assembly GCA_008808055.3 of Sporobolus alterniflorus. Lineage (NCBI taxonomy): Eukaryota > Viridiplantae > Streptophyta > Magnoliopsida > Poales > Poaceae > Sporobolus > Sporobolus alterniflorus. Next base: position 6,844 of record VSTD030001350.1, on the reverse strand, counting down.
TTTGAATCCTTATGCAGGGTTGTATTATCTCTCCGCCATGACATCTCGAGGATGCCCGATCAGGAAAACCATCCTCCAGTCTTCAGCTGGGGCATCGAGCTCCTCATCTTCGGAAGCAACTCCTGATCAGGATTCCATCGAAGATTACCTTGAGATCAGGAGCAGTGCCTGTTGGAACCCTGTCATCGAAGCCTGACACAACAGCATGGTGGGGCCAGTCAGGGGCAATTCTTAGAACAACTCCAGCAAGTACCCGACAATTGGGGGATCTGAGGCGTCCGATGCACAGACACCTAGCATCAATGTCGTTCAGAATCTGAATACAGACTTCAGCACAGTAAGACTCCAAATAATCATGGAGTCAATTCAGCGGATGGTCCTTGAAATCTCTCAACTTGTCACCTTGGCCTAGCAAGGGGTCGAGGCAGCATGGAACATCGTCGCAACAGCACCATCAGTTGGAAACAGTTGGGGCGAGCCCTCTGTCGGTAACCAAAATAAGCCTGAAGTGAAACAACGTCCTCGACCAGCGGTAACAGGCGTCTGGCCGACAATGATGCGCATCGACGGATAACTCAGAACCGTCGATAGCGAGAGTATGATCGAGATCGTGACGACCTCCGCAACATCACAGATGACCAAAGATGCAGCAAGGTCAGATCATCGTCCCCCCACCGATGTTCTCCAGTGTGAGCCGCCACACCATCAGGGAGGGGCACATTTCACGCTCTAGCACCGGGGCTCAGGTAGGTCACCTGGCCTGACAAGTTCAAGCCTAGGCCGATCGATAATTATGATAATTCTAGTAACCTAGAAGAGTTCATCTAGGTCTACCACGTGGTCATTGAGGCTGTTGGAGGTGACGATAAGATAAAGGCCAATTATCTACCCACGACATTGACCGGTGTGGTCATATCATGGCTCATCAACTTGCCTGAAGGTACCATCTATAATTGTAACCAGTTATGTGCCATGTTCATTGGGAACTTACAAGGCACATACGAGCGTCCCTCAATTGTTGAAACTCTGAAGACAATCAAGCAAAAGCCTGATGAAAGTCTTCGGGGGTACCTGAAATATTTCTACAATGCCAGCAACGCTACCTCGTACATCCAGGACATCGAGATCATCAACGATTTCTGTGACGGGGTTAGTGATATCAAGACTATCGACGAGATCGCCATGAAGAAGCCCAAAATAGTGGTTGATCTGCTAGCAATCACTGACGTCTGCATTGAGGCCTCAGAGGCCCGAGCCCAGCTCCTTGAATCATGAAACAAGGGGTCATCAAAGAAGAAGCAATAGGAAGATCGGGAGGTCAACACAGTGGATCGCAGGGATAAAAGAAATTGCGGAAACCACCAGCAGCAGCCCACCGATCAGAAGGAGAAGAGACCATTTCGATGATCTGCTGATGTTGAGAAGTGGTGTGAGATCCATCGCACTGCAGGGTGCGATCTAGATGCCGATTAGAAGGAGAAGAGACTTTTCTAGATCGCAAGAAGATGCCAGAGAAGCCCACGACGAGGAGAACATCATCGGGTTGATCCCGGCAATGAAGATCAAATGGATGTGATCAATGTGATTTTTTGGGGTAGTTTATCCTTCACCTTGAAGACACAAGAGAAGAAGCTTGAAAGAGAGATCAGCCTAGCTCAGCGCATTGAGCTAAAAAGAAGAATGAAGTGGTCCGAGACCAACATCACGTTCGGACCTAAAGACCACCCAGAGACAGAACTATCTAATCGGAACTTGCCCTTTGTGGTCAAGCTCTCGATCGGGCGGCATAAGGTGGCCAGGACTCTATTTGACAATAGGTCTTCGCTCAACCTCATCATGAAGACGACATTCATCAAGATGGGCCTCAATTTAGCTGACCTAACCCCCTGTGCATGATACTTTCTATGGTGTTATCCCAGACCAATCGTCCACTCCCATCGGGTGCATCGATCTGGAGGTATCTTATGGATCGGGAGATAATAAGCAGAGAGAGATGTTGATGTTTGAAGTTGCAAGCTTCGACATTGGGTACAACTGCATCCTCGAGATGTCTTTTCTCCTAAAGTTTATGACAGTCATCCATACTGCCTATGCTATAATGAAGATGCCCAGATCAAAAGGCGTTATTACAATCAAAACAGATTAGCGAGACGCCCTGACATGCGAAAATGCTTCATTATCACACGTCGGCCGCTTTGGCGAGAAGGTCCCAGTGGTGGATCTATCTTCATCTTCGAATGAAGAAGGTCTCATCCCTAATACATCGCAGGATGAGGAGTTCAGTAGGAGACTTTTTGGTGACCTCAACCGCGGTGTCCTTGGGCTGCCCAGTGACAGCAAGGTCATCATCCTTAGCAACTCCAATGAAGAAGAGGAGGTGCGCCAGGAGCATGCCGCCGACGCTAAAGCTGCACCATCTTCTGTTGTGAAGTCTCCGACCCCAACCGCCTCCACCGACAACGCCACTGCCGCCGATAAGAGTCGCTCCCCTGATCGGGTGATAGGCGATAGCAGCAGCGACAGAGAAAAAGCCAAGTCGCCTTAGGTTGTCGTGCCAAGGTGGCACCTGCAGGGAGCGTGTACTGATGATCCCCACACTTTTTTGACTTCACTACCACATCTTCTGATATGAATGTCCTTCTGATATGTAGCTCTTCTGTTCTTGAGACCGAACATCATCTTTGTATAACAAAAGATTCCAAATAGAGTGATAAATACTATTTTTTCTTTATCATCAATGGCGAGGCTGATTTGATGATAGCCCGAATAAGCATTCAGAAACGACAATAACTCACAAAACGCCATAGAATCAACTATCTGACAGATACAAGGCAAGGGATACTCATATTTAGAACATGCTTTATTCAAACTAGTATAATCAATACACATGTGACAGGAGCCATTGGCCTTTTTACAATAATGGGGTTTTCCAGCCAGCTTGGATAATCTATTGGTCTGATGAACTTAGCTTCAAGTAATTTATTGACTTCTTGTCGGATGGTCTCACGCCTTTCTGGTGTGTACCTTCTCTCTTTTTGCTTGACCGACTTGTACGATGGGTCAATGCTCAATTTATACTCAATCACCTTCATACGGACCCTGAGCATATCTGATATCTTTCATGCAAAGACATCGAGATTGTCCCGGAGAAAAGTGATGAATGTGAATTGCTATTTGTGGTCCAGGTTGTCACTGATCCGGAGCTTCTTGTCTGGGTTGTTGGGATCCACTGCAACCTGCTTGTCTTCTATCTCTAGGGTTCCCTTTAGCTTGTTGTCTGCCTTCTTATCGGCAGACGCTGAAGTAGAAGCCGATGCAATATTCGTGCATTTTGATGCTGGAGGGATCCATGGAGAGTTGCCAATCGATGGCTTGGACGCCGATATCTTGCTAGGCCTACTACTACCCTTGACTTTGGCTGCCTTGGTAGCCTATTCTTGAGCTGCCTTTTCACCAAAATGGTCGACGTGCGACAATGAAGCATTCTCGCATCCAGGGCGCCTTGCTGATCTGCTTTGATTGTAATAACACCCTTTGGTCTGGGCATCTTCATTGTAGCATAGACAATATGGATGTCTGACATGAATTTCAGGAGGAAAGGCCTCCCGAGGATGCAGTTGTATTCGATGTTGAAGCTTGCGACTTCAAACGTCAACATCTCCTTGTGCTTGTTATCTCCCAAACCACACGCCACCTACATATCGATGCGCCCAATAGGGGTGGATGACTGGTCTAGAATAACATCGTGGAAGGTATCATGCACGGGTCAGATCTGCCAAGTTGAGGCCCATCTCAATAAATGTCTTTCTCATGATGAGGTTGAGTGAAGCCCCATTGTCGATGAGGGTCTTGGCCACCTTATGCCGCCCGATCAGAAGCTTGACCACAAAGGAAAAGTTTCGATTGGGCAATTCTGTTGTTGGGTGGTCTTCTGGCCCGAATGAGATGTCAACCTTGGACCACTTCATCCACCGATCTGGCTCGATGAGTTGAGCCAAGCTGATCTCCCTTTCAAGCTTTTTCCCTTGTGTCTTTGAGGCGATGTATAAGCTGCCCCCAAAGATCACGTTGATCTCATCTATTTGGTCTTCATTATCGGTATCTGCCCGATGATGTTCTACTCAGCGCGGCTCCTGTGCCGCCTGAGGTGGTGGCATCTTCTTGCGATCTAGAAAAGTCTTACACTCCTCCAGATCGTGTCCTGGGGTACAATGGATCTTGCACCACTTCTCTGCATCATCAAGGTGATGAAACAACGTCCTCTCCTTCTGCTTTGTGGTCTGCTATTGGTGATTTCTGCGGTTTCCACGATCCCCGCGATCGTAATATTGACCTCCCGATCGTCCTACTGCTTCTTCCTTGGCGACACCGTGTTTCATGATTTAAGGAGCCGGCCTCATTCCTCGGAGGCCTCAATGTAGACGTCAACAACTGTAAGTAGACCGGCCACCGTTTTGGATTTTTTATGACAATCTCCTACACCATCTTGATGTCACTGACTCCATCACGGAAAACATTGATGACTTGCTGTATTATTCTTATAGTTTCTAGCCATTGAATTCAATGTTCCGGATAGATTATGAGCTGCTACTTTTATAGTTTGGAGAACTGCCTCATAAACACGGCAGGTTTACGACTCTGTTACAACTCACACAAATACGCACCCGATCAGGACTTTAACTTAAGCCGCGTTCAGCCTCGTGAACCGTTGCAGCTAATGGCCCCTAGCTCAAACAGATATTTGTGGTATCGCCAGATGTTATGAGAATTATGGGCTAGAAACTATACATTAACAAAGAAAGACTGGGCATAGTATTGTTACTCTTCGGAGGGCTCGATTCAGGATAAAACTCACGATGTTACTACCTCGAGATTAATCTTACATCGTTGTGTTTCCTGATCCTAATTAAAATATCTCACGAGGATACTTCGACACTAATAATGACACAAGCTAACCAATCCATTTGTTTTTCCTCTAATTAACAGCATGAGTAGTACTGCATGACACGAAGGCAGATATGAACACTTCACATTATTATTTCACCTTCATGTCACGTACGACAGCGATTCTGACGGCTATCTCTACATGTATGTATCATTGTGTATGTATAATATTTTTTCTTACGGCTATCCATGTAGTTTCATACTTAACACGGATCAACCACCAGCGATACCGTGACGCGCATGTGTACTTGTTTTTTAGTTTCGGCTCTGTCGTTGGAAAAGATAAACAAGTTAACCGACTGATTGACAGGATATTGAAAAGAACGCAGGCGAACGTGGGGTTGCCTTGATCTGCTGCCTACCGAAACATGCCCAAAATTGACGACTTGTAGTGATGTATTGGTAGGTAGCTCCAGAAAATGACTATCGTTTGTCCATTTGTTTGAATTCCTCCATATACTGCCTTGTATTCAGCTCCAATCTAATACAGTATCTTTTATTGGTACAAACGCTAGCTATATAGTATTTCTTTTGTTTACAATATGAACACTGCATGTCATTTGACAAGGGTACGTAACTTTTTATTCAACAAGCAGATACGTATCTTTTTGTGGAGTATAAACTTAGCATGTTGTTCATTTATATGTGTGAAATAGCATCGTACACGGCAATATGGACCATGATATTTTTGGGTTGGATCTGCTCGCTCGGCAATAAAAGACCATGGCCATTTTACAAAATCCCAAGAATGATATCAAAGTACAGTGGACACCAACTTGAAGCAAGAAAATTGAAACAAAAAAAAGACTGATCAAGTCAATGCCTTCCAGAGAATATTTCATCAGTGCAGTTGATCCTTCCTGGAAAATTGAAACGAATATTTCAGCGAAAGGTCTCCCTTATTATTTTGGTTCACTTTACATATTTTGAACAATCCAGGTATATTTGTAAGTCAACCAAATAGGACAAAGGTTAGCTGTGCTGTTGATCCTTCCTGGAAAATTAAATCTTAGTAGTTGTCTAATTTTAACAGTAAAGTGCACATCTACATGTACTACTCTTACAATTTAGTATTTGGCGGAATATAATTGGCAAGCGTTGGATCAAACAAATAACCCAACTGCGCACACCAAAAAATTTATTACGCTCAAATAATACACAAATCAAGACCTTTGGCAAATAATGAAATAGCTGGTCTACTAGCCAGTCACTTTAGAGAATATTTCAGCTACAGTATAAATATTCCTATTTTCTTCCACTTGTACATATCAACAAATGCCCAGATTCATCCACTGTTTCCATGTCATTCCTCACAGGAATATCATGTTTTGATTCCTAAGAATATTGGCATCGAACTAATTCTATTTCATATGACTGCAAAAGAGCAAATTTGCCACGACTTCTTGGTTGTACTATCAAGAACTATTTTATACCATGCTAACCTTCACATAATAAAAAAAACTCAACCGGGGAGGGGAAAGCCGTCCTCACTGACATCGGCTAGGGTTGGCACTCAAGTCGCACACAATCCACTGATGACTAAGAAGTCAGGGAACCAACATATTCCGGTCGAGAAAACTCTCGAACTCTGGCCTTCTATCACTAACGGGTCGGCTATAACTACCCATTCTGCAACAGTTCAAGCCGAAGGGTGGCGCATAGGAGACAGAATCCTTGAGCGAATGAGACACAACGAGAGAATTTTTTTTAATGAGGCACAAAATTCATCTCACCAGGGAATCAAAACCGAGACCTCAAGATGCTACTCAGTAGCCTCAACCATCTCGCCTGAGGAGCTTTCGCAACCTTGACATAATCACATCCTTACATAAGCCTGGAACAACAATAATGGCCCCATGAACGATCGAATCACCATTTTTTCTGTTTCGGCGCAATAGAG
>VSTD030001349.1:0-13295 GCA_008808055.3 Sporobolus alterniflorus | reverse complement strand
GCTGTAGGAAGTCACTCGGGTTGGTGACGGCGACCGCAACACCGGAGAATGCCACCGCCGTGAAATCTTCACCGGTGAGAGCCGTCATTGTGCACCGCTTTGTCCTCTCACCGAGGCAAGCTGTGCCTAACCTCCCTTGTCCTTCCCCTCACATTGTATGACTCCGTCGTGACCGCCACCACCGCTACAGTGCCTCTTCCACTGAGAATGTCGTCGTGCGTCGGTGAGGAGCTCCCCTCTCCATCGCCCCACCTCTCCGTCCGCTCCCGATCGACAAGGAGTTGCCCAGTGGGTCCCTCATGCCGCCTAGATGCTCGAGTTGCAGAGCTTGTGCCGGTGGGCTCTGGCCGGCCTTGAGCCAGTGCCGGTGGGCTCTGGTTGGGCCGACACGAGGGTCATCAAGACCTTTTGGGCTAGCAAGCCTCGCGGGCTGCCAGCCGGCATGGCCAGGCCGCCGTTTGGACGTGGGCCGGGTTTTGACCCAAGAGGTCGGTTTAACATTTTCCTTATTTTTCAAATTTGTTTTGAATATTCAAATACTTCATAAATTGTTTCAAAATTCATATAAATTCGAATTCAACTTGGAAAAATATGAAATGGATTTCATTATGTAAATCTTAATGCGTTTTAGGGAATTAAAATATGAAACATATTTATTACACCTCTTAAATATTTAGTTAGCGATTAATCCTTGTTAGTCAAGTTTAATTCAAAACTAATTTTCTAGATGAGTTTAATTAGTGAAATTTGGAATGAACACTTGTCATGACGGTACCTCCTTGGCAAAATTAGTTTGATCTCAGTTCATGAAATTTCACCATGTTAATTAGTTTTCTCCCTTTTTGGCTAATTAAACTCTAGTAATTAATCTACTTGGAGTTAAATTACCAAACTTTGCCAAGGTCTTCTTTCAGCCATCCCTAACCCTAAGTAATTCAATCATGTTCTTGTTCATTTCTTAACATTGAGTTAGTTGCTTCCCGACCCGCTCCCCGCTTCTTTTGCAAGCTTAATCCCTAATAGTTAATGCAGGAAATTCTTTAGATGAAAGTAATTAAATCTTCTATAACCCTAAAACTTAGTAGTCGTGTTGTTATCATCTTGCCTCCCTTCATTAATGACTTTCATTAATGTGTGCATTTCATATCGTGTAGGACCCGTTGGAGGCTACGAGCAGGAGCCAGAGTAGGAGGTGTTGGCGTATCCGCAAGCGCCAAGCTTCGAGGAGACTAACCCCGGTTCCCAGCAAGGAAAGCCTCAATTCATATCGACCGTGTCTTAGGGTTTTTTGCTTTATAATTACCTCTATTTTATAATTGACTTGTGCATTTACGTTATAGGAGTTATTCTGAAACCCTAGATGCATTAGTCGATCATTCCCTATTATGCTTGCACCTTGTAGCTATAGGCCATTAGCACTGCTACACTTAGTTTATAGACTCATGATAGAAGATGAGTGGGAGGTCCCACTCACAGGTAGGACCCCTTCTCGCGATGGTGATTCTATAGTTGGATTCTTTTAATGTTTAGAAGTGCCTTAACTTGAGACATGGGCGGGGAAAATAAGGAATTGCAAGTGGAGTATCACCAGATGGGAAGGTAGGGAGTGGATAAGAGGATATTTGGGGCTTAGAGGTGGTAGTCCCCGCCTGTGTCAATTAAGGATCGTGTCATGTGGGCCCCAATGACCAAGCATTGATTATGTACTTACACAAGCGGGATTTATGGGGTCCCGTAAACTTAGTAGCGCTAATGACTATTGAGTCAGATGATACATCACCATTCATGCAGTTATGTAAATCGGGATAGTGTACGGGTCACCCACTGATAGTTCAGAGAGGTATCATGTGGATGATGTGCACTAGAGAGAAGTGGGACCCAGACCGACTCCTTGACTGTCGTAGCGAACTATTGCCACATGGATGGTCTTCGAGATCATACGTGTGTCGTGTCATCAGGTTTTCCCATGCAGGGTGTATATTGACTTGAGTCTCCGCGTCACTCTCGGATATGAGTGACAGCTTGTTCATTGCATCTACTCTAGTAATGTAAGATTCATAACTGGATTGGCTTAATTCGTTAATTGTTGTTGATAATATATTGTTATAATTATTGTTGTTGCTTCAACTCAATGCTTAGTATAGGTGGCAAGCCTAATCTCTAAGTAACTTAACCTGGCTAAAACTTGTTAGTAATTGAAGTTAGTCATTGTAGGCAAGTGAGTCTACCATCCCCCTATGGCCTTTGCATGTCTAGGAGTTGGCTGCTTGGCAGCCATGTCGGGTCAATCTTGTTGAGCTTATTTGCTCAGGTTTTGCCTTGTTGTCTAACTATTTGCAGGTGATCCCTCCTTCCATTTTGATGATGCCGATGGAGGTTACCAGTGGGAGGTCCAAACTCCTAATTGTTGGGCCCCGTACTAGGATCCCTCTAAGGCGGGTCTGTTCTAAGGACTACATCTATAGGGCGAGGTGTAGGCCCATGTAATCATCGAGACGCTTCTACGAGAACGATTTTTTGTTTAAAACCGCTTCTACTTAAACTCTATCTTTTTGAATTCAGAACCTAAGTTGTAATAACTTAAACTACCATTGCACTTTATCTATCTTAATGCTTATCTTTGTGTATTTGCGCATTCTTGCTTGGTCAAAAATCCCCTGATCATGATCTTGGCGTCTAACCCATCATTTCTAAGGTGGGATTGAACTGTACGAGTAACTGTTGGATAGAGGAGAAAGTCCTCTGCATTTTTCATCATCAGCTCAGGGACAAATTCTGCTGAGAACAGTCCCAATTTTTTACTTTTTGCACTGCTATTCATTTTCAATCCATAATTACAGTTTTTTCCTTTCTGTGTTGGTTGCGACGGGATAGTTGACATTTTCTTGTTTCCATTGTTCGCAGATGGGCGACTATGCCCACTACACCCTCAAAGAGGACTGTTGGTTGTGTACCACGGGGCGACACTACCCAGGCTTCCCCAGACTGTTGTTGGACGCCCTTGTTCACATCAGCTACAAAGGGCTAATTCGTGAGTACCGCTGTCGGTCGTTTTAGAAGCACGACTTGCCTTGCTGCGAGGTTCGGGTGGAGGTCCCCGTCGACCCTAAGGCACTGTGGACCTGCATGGTCATTGGGGGTGACTTGGACGAGGCTGTGGAGAGGATGGCACACAAGGCACTCATCGCGATGTGCGAGCAGCACCTTCCAGACACAGTGGGCAGCACCTTCCAGACACAGTGGGCTTGGCCATCACACCGTACCCGATCAAGGACCAGGACGAGCCAGAGTGGTGACAGCGCCTCGAGGTTGTTTGCGACGTCACACAAGAGTTGTTCCATGCTGGGTGGGTGTAACATTCCCACCTCAGAAATGAGGGGTTAGTCATCAAGATCGTGATCAAGAGATTCTTGATGAAGGAAGAATACACAAATACACACAGATAGGCATTAATATAGATAAAATGCAGTGATAGTTAAAGTTATTACAACTTAGATTCCAAATTTGAATAAACAGATGTTAAGCGGAAGCAGTTTTAAACAAAAGATCGTTCTCGTGGAAGCGTCTTGATGATTACAAGGGCATACACCTTGCCCTAGATATGTAGTCCTCAGAACGGACCTGCCTAAGAGGGATCCTAGTACAGGCCCAGTCATCAGGAATCTGGACCTCTGACTAGTAACCTTTGTTGGCATCGCCAGAGGGGAAGGAGAGATCACCTGCAAACAGTTAGACAACAAGGCAAAGCCTTACCAACTAAGCTCAATAAGACTGACCCGACATGGCTGCCAAGCAGCCAACTCCTAGGCATGCAAAGGCCACAAGGGGATAGCAGACACACCTGCCTTCAATGGCTAACTCCAATTACTAACAAGTTTTAGCTAGATTAAGTTACTCAGTGATTATGTTTACAATCTATACTATGCATGCAGTTGAAGCAACACAAGAAGTATAACAGGATATTATTAACAACAACAAATATCACATTAATCCAATCCAGTTATGAAATTTGCATTACTACGAGTAGACACAACGAAAAAGTCGTCACTCATATCTGAGAGTGGCACGAAGACTCAAGTCAATATACACTACACAGGTGAAAACATGATAACACGACACACGTAGGATCTCAAAGACCCTCCGTGTGGCAATAGTTTGCAACGACAATCAAGGAGTCAGTTTGGGTCCCACCTCCCCCTAGTGCATATCTTTCACGTGAAACCTCTCCAGGCTATCCATGGGTGGCCTGTACACTATCCTGATTTACATTACTGTAGGAATTGTGAGATATCATCCAACTCAACGACCATCAACACAACTAAGTTTATGGGATCCCATAAATCTCGTATGCGTTAGTACATAATCAATGCTTACTCATTAGGGCCCACACGACGCGGTCCTTAATTGACACGGCGAGGGCTACCATCTCAGAGCCCCGAATATCCTCTTATCCACTCTCCACCTTCCCATCCAGTGATACTCCACTTGCAGTACCTTAGTTTTCCCACCCATGTCTAAAATTAAGGCACTTCTGATCATTAAGAGAGATCCAGCTATAGAACCACCATCATGAGAAGGGGTCCTACTTGCAAGTGAGACCACCACTCATCTTCTACCATGAGTTTATGACCTAAGCATAGCAGGGCTAATGACCTATAACTACAGAAGGTGCAAGGATAATAGGGAAAGATAGACTAATGCATCTAGGGTTTCAGAATAACTCCTATAACATAAATGTACAAGTCAATTATAAACTAGAGACAATTATAAAGCAAAAACCCTAAGATAAGGTCGATATGCACCAGGGCTTGCCTTGCTGGGAACCGGGGTTTGTCTCCTCAAAGCTTTGCGCTTGCGGATCCACCAACACCTGCTGCTCCGGCTCCTACTCTTAGCCTCCAACGGGTCCTACACGGTATGAAATGTACACATTAAGGAAATGATTAACAATGAGAGGCAAGACGATAACAACACATCTTATGGGTTTTAGGGTTATAGAAGATTTAATTAAGTTGTCACATATTTCCTTCATTAGCTAGTAGGGATTAAGCTTCTAAAAGAAGCGAGACGTGGCTCAGAAAGCAACTAACTCAAGGTACAGAAATGACTAAGCACATGAGTGTGTTACTTATGGTTAGGGATGGCAACATGGACATCTTGGCAATTTATCCCCAAGTAAATTAATTACTAGAGCTTAATTATCCAAAAAGGGAGAAAAACTAATTAACACAGAGGAAAGTTCATGAACTGAGATGAAACTAATTTTGCCAAGAAGGTACTCTAATGACAAGTGTTCATGCCAAATTTCATTAATTAATCTCATCTAGATAATTAGCTGTGAATTAAACTTGACTAATAAGGATTAAAAGCTAAATAAATATTTCAGAGGTGCAATAAATATGTTTCATATTTTTATTCCCTAAAATACATTAAGATTTACCCAACGAAATTTATTTCATAATTTTCCAGCTCTTAAACAATTTACTAGGAATTTTAGAAGATCAGACAAGATTTAAAAAGAATTTCTAAGGAAACCGGACTGTTCTGCAGAGGTTTTGAAAACTCAAGGACCTTGGTGCAAAAATTCCTAAAGGGGGCAGGACCCCGGGTTCATTTACAGAAAAACCGAGGGCCTCCACGCAAAACAACTATGAAATAATGGTTTTTGAAATATTTTTCAACGGTAAAAGTCATGGACCGGGCTCACCGCGCCCATGGACCGTGTCCACGGTCCCGGTCTATGCAGTCGCATGGACCGCATGGTGGGGCACGACCGACGAGCGTTTCCAGCCACCACCCTGGGCAAGATCCTGCTCTACACAATGAGGGGGACGGGTCGAACCCGGCTTGGGGGTCCTCGACCCCGGAGGCTCACCGAAGCAAGCTGATGGCGAGCGGCGGAGTTCGGCAGCATCGCAGAACGGCTTTGACCGCCTAGGTTCGATGAGGCCAGCACCGGAAGCTTTGCCCCATTGAGGGAAAGCTCGGTGACCTGCAAACACTGGAAGAGCTAGCGTGAGAAGGGCAACCGACAATGAGCTGAGGGGAAAAGGGGAAACAGGGGAGGCGGCTCACAACGGAAGGAGAAATCCAACCGGTGGCGTGGACAATCGGTCACGGGGGTGGTGGGGTGGAAGAGGTGTGCAAAATCAGAGGCAATGCGGGTCGGCTCTCTGGCGGTGAGCTCGATAATCGATGGTGGTGATTCCTTCTGAAAGCCGAGGCCGAGCTAAAGGGGACAAGCAAAGGGGGCGCCGGGGCTTTAAGGTAGGGGAAGGGGTTAGTGGTGTGCTCGACTCCAACACCTTCAATGCGGAGAGGGCAGGAGCTAGTGGCGCCAGGCATGGTTGGTGATGACCGGTGGTCACGGCGCGCAAGTGGTGACAACGACACTAACAGGTGGGCCCAACACCTTTTCTACGTTTCAAGATTATTTCAAACCAACCCCTTGCCTGAATTCAAAATTCAAATCCAAGCTCTTTGACCTCCAAAAATCATGACAAATTGTGAGCTGATAGAGTAGATCAAGGGGAACAAATTTCCTTTTGGGTCAAGCTATAAAATCGAAAAAGATTTTGAATTACAAATTCAGAAATATTCTAGAACTTGAATGTGATTTGAATTTTAAAGGGGTCCAACCATTTCAAAAAAAATCCTAGAAATTCACAAAAAATATATCTTGGCATGACATACACAAATATTTTTTATGACATCACTTATATACCATATTTCAAAATTCCTTTACAAGTGGCATTTGACATATTTGGAGAAAATTGAAAGTTTTGAATTTGAATTTGGACAAATGAACTTGGATTAGAGTAAATGCCTCTACAATAACAGCAGGGGTGTTACAACCGACCCCCTTAAAGAAATCTCATCCCGAGATTACGGAATGAGAGGGGGTTCAAAAATGGAAGCAAGAACCAATTATCAACATACCTTTAGGCGAAGGTAGAAAGTCCGGATGGTGGGAACAGAGGAACTCCTCACTTTCCCACGTGGCTTCTTCTTCTAAGTGATTGCTACATTGCACTTTGTAAAATCTAAGGGTCTTCCGCCTCATGGCACGATGTTTCTAATCTATCAGTTTGATAGGATGCTATGGATATGACAGATCTACTTTGAGCGGCGTCACATCAGGAAGAACAACATCTGAGGGTGCCTTGAAACACTTCTTGAGCTATGATACGTGGAACATGTTATGAACACCGACCAATGATGGTGATAAGTCCAACTTGTTTGCCACGAGTCCACATTTTTCCACATTGGGAAAGGGTCTGATGTATTGGGGTGCTAATTTACCTTTCACCCAAAACCTCTTCACACCTTTCATAGGTCATACACGGAGGTAGACATTATCTCCAACTTCAAACTCAAGCGGTCGACGTCTCTTGTTTGCATAACTTTCTTGTTGTAATTTGGCTACCTTCAAGTTAGCTTGGATACATCGCACTGTCTCCTCGGCCTCAGTGATGAGACCGGGGCCAAAGATTACATTCTCACCCAACTCGATCTAGTTGAGTGGGGTTCAACAATGACGTCCATAGAGTGCTTCAAACGGTGCCATCCTGATACTCTCCTAGTAACTATTGTTGTAAGAAAACTCAGCTAGTGGCAGGCATTGGTCCCAGTTGCCTTGATAGTCCAACACACAAGCTCTAAGCATATCCTCTAGAACCTGGTTCTCTATCTTAGTCTGGTCATCTATCTGTGGATGCTAAGCTAAAATGTGGATTAGGTGGGTTCCTAGAGAAGCATGCAACTGCTCCTAGAAATGGGCGACAAACTGAGATCCTCGGTCAAAAACTGAGAAACCAAGTGGTTTGTGCCTTGGTTTATTTGTGTGATGAGTAATTGACTTGGTTTAGTTTGAATTTGAATTTGATGCATTTTGGTTGAACTAGCCCCAGATTGAGTTATTCAGTTTGGAGAAACGTGGTTGCTTGTCTTGTGATGTGTAGGTGGCGAATGCGACATGGCAGACAGTGACGAGAATTGAGGCAGGAGTAGGAGACTTGGTGCGGAGGATCAAGGATGAGCAAGCATAAGTTGGGTACTCAGTGGCCCAATGATGGGGGGGGTCTGGTGATGCTGTGTGCGATCTGCATTGTATACGTGGAGGAGACGAGAAGCGCGGATTTTTTTAGTTTGGCCGCAAAACCACTACGACAGTTTCTTGGTTTGGGCATCAAAACCAAGGTCAATGGTTTGGCCTCAAAACCATTATTACAGTTTGGTAATTTGGGCCTCAAAATCACCGCGATAGTTTCTTGGTTTGGGCCTCAAAACCAAGGAGGGGAGGTTTATCGGTTGGTGCCTCAAAACCGATGAGCAGATGAAGATGGTGTGAGGACACGTGTCGACATCTGTCAGCTTGCTTCATCGTGAAGCAAGTCAGGCTAGGGTTTCCCAGTTTTACCTCAAAACTGGTGGAGGAGCGATGATGGATGGTACATGTGGCATCATTGTGGAGGATTGTGTGGATGTGAAGCGAAATACGGTCGGTTCGATGGTGAGATCTAGCGGAAGGCTGATGAGGAAATTGCTCATGCAACCCATTTGGTCAGGGAGGCTAAAAGAGGCACAACGACCTGCAAGACAACTCAGGTGCGTCAGATGATGAGCCTAGAGATGGCACTCCCATGAGGAGACACCACCCAAAGTTTAACTCATGGCGCCCAGCAGACCGAGATCGACTCCGGAATCGGTCACGATCAATCCGAGAGGAAATTGGATGGATCAAGTACCAGGGGGAGCAAGTCTACCACACTCTGGCACAGAACACCTTGGCCTCAAGGATGCTCATCGATCAACTCACTCCCCACCTGCCTAAGGATAACGAAGAAGTTAATACACACAAGAAGCGCCTCCAGGCGATGCTGGGCGCAGCAACCGTGGTCGACCTGGTACTCAACCATGATGATGAAGCATGGGGTCATGAGCTTGACCACCGACAGAGTCCGCACGGGGACTCGACTAACAGTCTCACTTCACTGGAGGAATGCGGCCGAAGGTGAGACCAGGATGACCGAGACTTACGCAATGTTATCCGTGGCAAAGATGCACGCGGGTGGATCAAAAATCGGCGTTAGGAGCACGAGCGCCTTGAACAGGAGCAACGTGAAGAGAGGGACCATGATTATTATGATCCCTATTACATCCAACCTCACCGACAGCACTCTCCCGAGGGAGAGCGCAATGCAGGAGGAGTCAAGAGCTTTTTCCACAATTTGAAGAGGGTGCATTGGCCCCTAAACTTCAAGCCGTTGGGAATCGAGAAGTATGATGGGTCCACCAACCCAACCGAGTGGCTTGAGGTATATCACCTTGCCATCGAGGCCGCTGATGGGGACTCATACGTCATGGCAAATTACTTCCCAGTCTGCTTATCATCATCCGCCAAGACCTAACTCCTAGGGCTTTCCATGGGATCAGTGCATTCCTGGAACCACTTATGCCGATTGTTCACCAGTAACTTCTGCGCCACATGCGCATGTCCAGGAGTCGATTGGGACCTAGCCAGTGTCGTACAAAAGAAGGGAGAGTCCCTCTAGGAGTTCATCCAATGATTCTGCAATAAGAGAAACATCATGTCAGAGGTCGATGACAAGTCTATTGTTATGTTCTTCAAGAAGAGACTCAGGGACTCATCCTTGATCTGTAAGCTCGCCATGAAAAATCCCAGGATGTCAGAAGCAATATTCACCATC
Organism: Sporobolus alterniflorus; assembly: GCA_008808055.3. Taxonomy (NCBI): domain Eukaryota; kingdom Viridiplantae; phylum Streptophyta; class Magnoliopsida; order Poales; family Poaceae; genus Sporobolus; species Sporobolus alterniflorus. The sequence continues at coordinate 3,585 of VSTD030001349.1, read as the reverse complement.
GCTAACAAGTTTGCCCTAGCCGAGGAGGCGACCCTCGACACAAGAGAGTAGAAGAAGGAGAAGGAGTCGGGCCACACAGACCAGCCAAGTTCGTCCAAGGGCCATGACAAGAAGAGGAAAGTGGATCATTACGTCAATGCGGTGGAACAGCCGTGACACAATAAGGAGTACTGGCCCATGCAGGGTGAATTTGAAGGCTTCCTAGATCGCATCTGCATTTTCCACCCCTAGGGAAAGCACAAGACCTAGGGTTGCAACTGGCTCCAAGGTTTCACAGATGAGGTGCTCAAGACGGCCAAAGGGGCTGATCAGGAGAAAAAGCCTGAAGAATCCAAGGGCGACTTCCCTGAAGCTCACAAGGAGGTCAACTACATCTATGGTGACCCTGTTTCGTATGAGTCAAGGAGGAAGCAGAAACTCACAGCCCGGGTGGTCATGACGGTCTCACCCACCACCCCCGAGTGCCTTAAATGGTCTGAGGTCCCCATTACCTTCAACCGCAGCGACCACTCAGACTTTGTGCCAAAGCCGGGGCGGTATACCCTCATAGTTAGCCCCATTGTCAAGGATGTCAAGCTCAACCGAGTCCTTATCGATGGAGGCAGCTCCCTGAATATTCTATTCTTAAAGACTTTCGACCAGATGGGGTTATCCAGGTCTTTGCTGCGTCATAGTCGGGCTCCTTTCCATGACATAGTCCCTGGTGCAGCAGTGACCCCGTCGGTTAGATCTCTCTTCCCATAACCTTCGGGACTTGGGAAAATTTCCGCACGGAGACTATACAGTTTGAGGTCATCGATTTTGAGATCATGTACAACGCTTTCTTGGGATGGTCGGCACTCTCCAAGTTCATGGTGATCCTGCATTATGCCTATTTGGTCTTGAGGGTGCTAGGGCCAAGTGGCGTCATCTCCATCAGGGGAGACCGTCAAGCAGGCTTTTGACTACGACAGGGAGAGTTGCGAGAGAGCTGATAGACTGATGGTGTCTGCAGAGCTCCAAGAGTTGAAGCAAGCCTTGGATGAGTCCCCCCAGACCTGGTCATGCCTGAGGCCAACACCTCCAAGATGTCCATCCACCCGGAGGACACACTCAGCAAGATGGTTCCATTGTCCATGGAGGAACCTTCCAAGGTTGCTCACGTAGGCAACAATTTGGATCCCAAATAGGAACTTGCGTTCGTCAAATTCCTCCAGAAAAATAGGGACATCTTCGCATGGAAGCTTGTTGACATGCCTGGAGTTCCTAGGGAATTGATTAAGCACGAACTACATCTGGACTCGAAGGCCAAGCCCATCAAGCAATGACTCCACTATTTCACCCAAGACAAGAAAGATGTAATAAAGAGAGAGATAGCTAGATTGTTAGACACCAGTTTTTATTAAAGAAGTGTACCACCCGGACTGGCTCACCAATCCCATTCTTGTACCTAAAAAGAATAAAGATTGGAGAATGTGTGTTGATTATACTGATCTTAATAGGACATATAAAAAAGATCCCTTCAGGCTTTCCCGGATCGATCAGGTTGTGAACTCCATAGCCGGTTGCAGCCTTTAAAGCTTTCTCGACTGCTATTCTGGGTATCATCAAATTCCACTCAAGGTAGAAGACCAAATCAAGACATCCTTTATCACTTCATTTGGTGCATTTTCTTATACAACTATGCCCTTTCAACTCAAAAACGCAGGTGCAACTTACCAGCGGGGTATACAACGGTATATGCATTCACAGCTTGGGCGCAACGCTGAGGCGTATGTTGACGACGTGGTCATAAAGACTCGGGAAGATGAGGGACTCATCTCTGATCAAACAGAGACCTTCAACAACCTGAGAAAATTTAAAATGAAGTTGAACCATGAGAAGTGTATATTCGGTGTGCCCTCAGGAAAATTACTCGGGTATATGGTCTCCCATTGTGGTATCTACCCTAACCCAGAGAAGATGTCGGCTATCACCAAAATGAAGCCGCCCGAGATCCTACATGATGTGTAGAAGTTGACGGGATGCATGGCCGCTTTGAGCAGGTTTATCTTGCGACTCAGCGTCAGGGGACTCCCTTTCTTTAAGCTCCTCAAGAAACAGGACAAGTTCCAGTGGACTCAGGAGGCACAAGAGGCATTCGAAGACTTGAAGAAGTATCTGACTACCCCACCCACTCTGGTAGCCCCAAAACCCCACAAAAACTTGCATCTCTACATATTTGCTATAAGCAATGCGGTTAGTACAGCTATCATCATCGAACGGGGGGAGTCAGACACCAACCGCAAAATCCAATATCCAGTCTACTTCATTAGCAAAGTGCTAAGCGACTCCAAAACTCGATATTTTCACATCATGAAGCTCACCTACACATTACTGATCACATCTCACAAGCTATCCCACTATTTTTAGACGCACCAGATCAAGGTCCACACATCATCAACCCTGGGCAAAATACTGAATAACAGGGAAGCAACCGGGAAAATTGCTAAATGGGCCATTGAGTTGTCCATGTACGACATCATCTACAAGCTAAGGACAACAATCAAGGCTCAAGCTCTAAGCGACTTCGTGGTCAAGTGGACAGAGACTCAAGCACTTCCCAGAGAAAGAGAGCTAGAATATTGGACCATCAACTTCAATGGTTCCTTACAACTTCAAGGTGCAGGAGCAGGAATTCTGGCAACATCTACTAAAGGGGAAATTTTCAAGTATGTCTTGTAAATACATTTTCCAGCATCTAACAATGAAGCCGAGTATGAAGCATTGCTTCATGGTCTAAGGATCGCTACGACACTCAGCATCCATCGACTCAAGGTTCTCGAGGACTCACTGCTCATTGTCAATCAGACCAACAAAGAGTGGTCATGTTTGGACGATAAAATGTTGCTTTACTGCCAGGAGCTCCACAAGTTAGAAAACAAGTTCGATGGTCTCGAGTACTTGCACATCTTGTGAGGAAAAAATGAGATCACAGATGAGTTAGCCAAGCTCGATTCTACTGGGCTATGGTTTCCACATAGGTCTTTCTACAGAAACTCCATGAGCCAAGCATTTCAAAAGCTTTAGCAAAAGCTTCCAGGGCGGCCGAGTCATCCTAGGAGACTCCACCACCAAATGAGAGCATAACCGAGTCACCCGAAGTCATGGAAATCCACTTAGATTGGCGTACTCCGTTCATGATATATTTCAGGATAGGAGGCTTACCAGAGGATAAGGTCGAGCATGAATGATTGCGTCGTCGGGCAAGACAACACATTCTAGTAAATGATGAGCTTTTTTGGTGAAGCACTAATAACTTTCTAATGAAATGCATCACCCCGGATGAAGGATGCGCTATACTGCAAGACATCCACGTAGGGATTTGCGGCAGTCACACGGGTGCAAGATCTCTCGTGGGTAAGGCTTATAGGCAGGGGTTCTTTTGGCCCACTGCGATGTCTGGCACCGACTCCCTAATCCGTCGGTGTGAGGGTTGTTAGTTTTTCGTTCGCCAGAAACACGTGCCATCTCATCAATTGCAGAACATACCTATTACCTAGCTTTTCTCTACATGGGGGCTGGATTTGGTAGGTCCATTCAAGAAAGCTAAAGGTAGATTCACAT
>VSTD030001348.1:0-13296 GCA_008808055.3 Sporobolus alterniflorus | reverse complement strand
CCAACTCAAAGACCATCGAAGCTACTAAGCTTGTGGGACCGCATAAATCCCATATGTGTCAGTACATAATCAATGCCTTTTCATTTGGACCCAACTCATGCGGGCCTTAATCAACACAGGCAGGGGCTACCACCTATGGATATCCAAACATGACAACAAACCTCTCCCCGACCTTCCCATCCGGTATTCTCAACTTTCCCCTAGTTGCCCTGCCCAGTCTCATATTAAACCATTCTATCAACTAATCATGTCCTCAAACATTCCATTCATGAACTAGGGATATAAAAAGCCCTAATCTCACGAGTGGAACCTGGCACTCGACTTCTACCATAGTTCTATCTGCTAAGCATAGCACTACTAACAGAATTCCACCATGATAGGATCAAGGTGATATACAAAGGGTAGTAATGCATTCTAGGGTTTCAATAAACTCCTATAACATAAATGCACAATCAACTAGACAGTAAGGATAGGAGTAAAGCAAAAACCCTAAAGGGGGTGGTATGCACCGGTGCTTGCCTTTGCTTAGGAACAAAAGGAAGTTAGTTTTCTTGAGCTTCATGAATGTTGACCCCCAAAAGCTCTTGACTTGACTCCTCTTGCTCGACGTCATAACCAAACCTAGAACGGAATGCAATGCATAGATTTAAAAGATTAACGATGAAGATTCAACAAGGAGGGGTAGCTCGACACAGCTCTTAGGTTTTAGAGATTTAAAATGGTTAATTACTTTAGTTTAGTCAATTTCGTTCATTAACTCCTAAGGTTTAACTATCACTAAGCATAGAGGATGAGGGGGAGTAACTACTCAAATACCACCAATGGGAAGACAAGAAGGTGTTCTTGATGTTTAAAAGGAGCTACTACGGTGTTCATGGTAAAACCTTGACATGATTAAGTGAGATGACCTTAATTACTTAAGGTTCAAACTAATCAAGGTGACAAATGTAATTAGCATGTTCAAATCTCATGAAGGGTTCTAATAAGTTTCCTAAGATGAGATAGATCATAATCAAATTGGGTTCAAATTTCATAAATTACGGAGCTCTAGGTAATTAACTAGGAATTAACTTTAATTTACAAGGTTTGTCAAATTAATCTTGAATTAATAATGAACTAAATTATTTTATATTTTTATTCTAAAGAATATGCTTGAATTAAATTAACAGACTTGATTTCATCCTTTTATAAAATTTATTTGATTTACTACAAATTTCAGAAGGTTTGAACCACATTTGAATTATTCAAATTTATTCGCAAGGGAAAAAGAGAAAGGGGTACTGTTCATATGTGCTGCCTTTGTTGATGGTTTGGCCAGGGCGATCCTAGTGGGCCGGCTGCTTCCATGGGCTAGCAGCCCACACCTGAAACATGGGAGCTGCCCCCATGGCGGGGGGCAGTCGATTTCGGCGGCTGCCAGCGGCAAGGTGGGTGGGGGCGACGACTATGGCGGCACGACGGGGTAGGGAGGCAATTTGGGGGTCGACTGTTACTTTAACTCACCGAAGAGGGGCCCTTCTCGGTGGTGTGGCTCAGTGGAGTGGAGACTGATGGCGGGGGCTTGGACCAAAGGTCACTGGCAGCAAGGGAGTGGTAGAGGAGGATCGTGGTGCTCGCGCGAAGCCCGCGGTGGTGTTGACTAGATCAGATGGAGGCCGGTGGCATGTGTCGATGACGAGGTCTTTGGACGTGATGGTGGACGATGGCACAAGCTCGAGCAGTGGTCAGGAAGCCACCGGAGAGGTCGAGGAGCAGCTCGGTGCCGAGGTGAAGCCTTTGGAGGTGACAAGGGGGAAGTTGTGTGGTCGAACGTGGCTGCCCACGGTGAGGTCCTCACGGCGGAGGAAGAAGCCCGTCACAGTGTGGCAGTGATGGCTCCCGGCTTGGCGACTAGGCTCACGGACGCGACGAGGAGGAGGCTAGGAGCGAGGCGGCAGCTCCTGGCTGGCAGTGCGGCGGCAGCAGTAGCAAGCGGAGTGGGAGCATGCGGTGGAGCAGAGCGAGCTCGTGCGTGGAGCAGAAAGAGGAGGAAGCAAACTTTTGCTTGTCGACGGCGTCATGCAGGGGATAAGGCCTTGAAACAGTGGGCGACGCATATGGGGGCAAGACCGGTCGGTACAGGGGTGCGGTCCGGCGGCGACTGTGCTCGGCGAGCGACCGATCAGTATGGCTGGCACGCGCTCTCTATTGCGTGGCCAGGTCAGCCATTCAAATCAGCGCTGGGCCATACTGTAGCAGTGGGCCGGGCCCAGTTCCATGGTCTCAATATTCTTTTTCAATATTTCTACTACTACAAACTTGAAAAATACAAAAATTCTACCTCCTTTTCTCCAAATTTTTTCCAAACTTTACCAAGTGGCAGATAATTTCAAAGGGACAACTTTCGTTTTGGAAAGAAGTCCAATTTCCCAATAGAATTCGAATTAAAAATTGAGGAAGCAAAGCAAATTGGAATTTGGTTTGAATTTAAAAGGTGTTGAAACCTTTTTGGAAAAACCCCATAAATTCACCAAAAATCTTTCTTGACATGGTCTTCAGTACTGTGAATTTAGATTGACTCACTTGTATTAAATTTGAAGTTCCTTACAAGTGGCAAATACGATTAAAAGGGAAAATTCATAAAGAGTCAAATTTGAATTTGAATCCCCTTGAACCAGCGTTTACTGTAGCAATGACTGTAGAAATACTGTAGATATACTATCCTACTATAGTAACACTAGGGGTGTTACAACCCTCCCTTGTTTAAGTTCCAACAAGGAACGATCATTGAACCACTTCCTTGGTCTCTACGGCACGAAAGTAGGCGTGATCACTCTCTTAATTCCAGGGTTGAAAACACATCCACTGTCGATGAGAACCTGCAGACAAAAACAAGCTTCAGTGTGGGGTCAGCTTTGATGACCACTGCTTGGCAAAAAAGGATGAAGGAAGCGTTCGAAGTCACTTGCGCAACCACAAGGACAAGGATCGATGATAACCAAGACATCAAGGAGTGCACTTGGTTGGAGTAAGAGACATGCCATTCATCTTAAGCCTCAGCGAACAGACTAGGGATGAACATGGTAACGCTTGTGTCCAACAAGGTTTGACTTCATGGTAGCCTTATTATGGCCAGGTTAAGACTAGTTGTAGCAACGAGACTCCACACAGAACTATCTTCATTCTGGTTACGTACCTCGAGTAATACGCCATCCTATTGAGAAGAAAGTCAGGAATGGAACACCATTGATAATTCGATAAGGCACATGCTTTCTATTTTGCAAATCTGGCTTGAGAAATGCCTAGATGAACCGGCACAATTCAAGGCAAGATTGTAACTTAGAAGAGCTCATCAACTAGGTGAACAGACCTTCCAATAAGCTTTACCCAAGGAGTACTACTTCGATGGCACGGATTCAGAAGTCAAGAGAAAGTTTACCGACCTAGCAATCAGTTTTCTTTCTCGGCAAAGAAATGGTGACACTTAGGTGAAGACGTCCTAAGGGTCTATGAATAATCACGGTTAGCTCACAATATAGCATTTGGGCGTGATCCAATCAATGAGAGTTAGTGCCACAAACAATGTGCTACTTGATAGCTAACAGAGCGTGAGATGCACAATGTGAATCTAATGAATGAGGTGCGAGGGAGACTTCAAGGAGTTAACGACCTAGGCGAGGCCATTGAAAACGATCGATAGCAACACCACTATCACGGTACCTCTAAAAATGCGATGAGTTCATTCACTCTTGCTCAAGGTCAACACAAATGTGCCATACCGGCGAATAACCTTGGAATGGCTCGCTCGAAGTGATGAATCGGCAAGGTTTCGAACAAGAGGACTACTTGAAGGGTTTCAGCATAATGATCCGACAATCTTCCCCAATGATGCGGTTTCGTCACAAAGGGGTTGACGATACTCATTTGGAGGTCAGGAAAAAGAAATCCGCAAAGAGACAACATGGTTCAAAATCTTGCTCGGAAGCGTAATCCCATCAAGGAACCATCACATAGTGGATGGAAGGGTGGTTATGAGATTATGAGTAGGTGCATAACTTTCGGAAGCCCCGTAGCGAGTCGCTATGCTCAATCCAACAGCATCACATCTGAACAGGAAAATTTTTGTTATCATGTCAATTCAGTCTTGACTGCGAGCAGCAGTCAGTAAATTGAAATCTCATACTGTTCTATCTAAAATTTGACTGAGAGTCGAATACAAAAAAGGTAGAGGACCCTCTAAACTTTCCAACAGGTATTTTCTTGCCCTCATCGGATTAACGGTTTAGGCGCTATAGCTTTTTGCCGGATGATGGTGTTGCTGAAAACTGTAATACTGGACAGATTGTTGTGCTGAAGGAAAAATAAATTCCGGGGCTGTTCGGGTGGGATTCTTCCCCTGAGTTGAATACCAAAAAGTTGGACAACTCTTTCAGACTTCTATTTGTTACTTATATGGCCTCATCGGACCAACGGTTTACAAGTTACAGAATTTTGTGCAATCACCAAATTGCTAAAATCTGAACTGGACAGCACAACAATGCGAAGAAACAAAATCCCGAAGATTAGGCAAATATGAAACTCCTGGATTTCCGAATACCAACCCAATAGGTAACTCTCTCAGCTTTCCGATGGTTCATTATCCGACTCCAAACGATTAGCGATTTACGAGTTAAGGCTGTCGGAAATCGGTCGGGTTGCTGAATCGGGAAAAATCGGGGCAGATTGTACATTTCGGCACAAGTCCGGATCTTGGCAAAATTTTGCCACGACCTCTCCAGGAACTTTGCATATGAAAAAATGCCATTAATGAACACAGCTTTCCGCTGGTTACTCATACGGCCTATTTCGATGCATGGTTTGCTAGCTATGGACTTTTGAACTCGAGTTAAGGTGCTGAACTATTTTGGACAGATTGGATATTGAAATGAAAACCTAGCTTTAGGGGTCCAAAATGGCAGAAACTTGGCGATGCTTCATTATGGATTTGCAGCCAGCTTGCTATGGTTTTCGACACCTCCTCATACACATGATTTTGACAACAACAGTGATGGTTACGGCCGTTCAAAGATAGCACTCGTGCGGAGTGTTAGCAGACAGACAGAAATCCGATTCTTCAACGGTTTTGAAACTTGGATTCGATTTTGGAATCAACGAGAATTATAATTTTTAAGATTGCCAACCTTCATATTGGATTAGGTACCTTGATGATATGAACACATGACCTAACTGTCCTCACCAAAACAAAAGAAATGACTCACTATTGTGGATCGAACGCATTCGGTGGCAAAATCACTCTCAACACACATTTCTATCTTTTTTCGAGAGTGTGCCTAGGCACATGTTTCATTAAGAAGAAGAAGAGTTGGCATACAAAATAAGTGCTAACCAAGACAGTTAGGGCTAACACAAAGGATAAGACAAATCAAGCGACCAAGGTCGGGCTACAAACTACTGAAGGAGCGCAAACAGTCGTGAACAACCATCCTGAACCCATTGGATTCGATGGGTGACAACAGTACTTTTGTACTTTCGTGAACAAACAGCCTGAACCCATTGGATTCAGGGCCGACCATGTTTCTATCAATCTAGTGAAAGTTAGTGTACCTGCAGAAGATGGATCACAACATTCAGCAACCTTCACACATACCCTTAGGGGGCCCAACACTTTCGTGCCCACTCATGCCCCTAGTAGACCAGTACTTTCATACCCACTTCAATGTCCTACAAGCTAAGCACAAACACCAAACTTTCATAAACAACAAAGAAGCATTCGCAGTCCTAATAGTTCTACTAAAGCCACAAATAATAAAATAAGTCATCAACAAGAAAATAAGCTAAATACTCTCAAAATCCACAACATACATTCGTTGATGCACTTCCGTGGTTGCAATATAAGAACATATGTTAGCTTGCCACCTTAAGAGACTACTATAGTCCTTATATGGGCTAAACGTCCTCACCGTAGACGTAGTTGCAATTTTTAGATGCTTAGAGTGTGTGTTGAGCCCCGATCTAACTCTGATACCAGCTGTGACAGAACCACCTCAGAAATGAGCGGTCCGTGATCTAGATTGGGTGATTCTTGATAAAACAAGAATGTAGCAAACACACACACAAAGCATACAAAATCAAGATTCCATTGAAACTTAAGTTATTATACTTTAGTTTAAAGATTATAAGATTGAGAAGCAGAAGGTGCTTTAAAAGATAGAACATATTTAAGGATGCGTTTAACTCGACATCAGAAGAGTATTCACCTTCCTCAAGAGGTGAAAACCTTCTTCAGCAATTCTACACCTGTGACGAGCCTCAGTACGGAATCCAGCACTTAGGAGCCTAGACTTCCCTCTGACAGTTGTCATCAACATCGTCAGAAGAGAGAGAAAAAGAAATCTGCATAGCAAAAAGTTACAAAGCAAAGCTTGAGCAACTACGCTTAGCAAAACTGACCCGTCGTGACCAAGCGGTCACACTTCTAGACATGCAAAGGCTTCAAGCGATAAAGACTTCTAAGCCTACTACAATTAACTTTAAGCACTTTTAACAAGTTTTAGCCATATATGAGTAGTTAACATCATAAGTTTACACCTATACTAAACATGCAATTGTAATCAATCAATTTTTAATATAATAAACATCTTGTCGACTACCAAGTAGTCAACCTCCATCTCACGAACTATGTATAACATTATGAGAGTAGAATTACTACGTTTGGACTCGGCAAGCAAGCCTCACCCATATCCGAGGGTGTCACAGTGATTCAAATTGATATACAACCTTGCAAGGGTAAAACCTGACAATATGACACTCGAGAGTCACAAAGACACCTTGAGCGGCCACAGTTCATGATGACTATCAAAGAATTGAGCTGGACCCACCTCACTCTAGTGCATGTCTTCCACACGATACCTCGGTGGGCATCGTGGGTGGCCCATGCACTATCCCTTCTTACATCCATTAAGCTTGGTGGGGTGTCATCCAACTCGAAGACCATCGAAGCTACTAAGTTTGCAGGAGCCCATAAATCATGTATACCTTAGTACATAATCAATGATTGTTCATTCAGACCCAACCGACGTAGGCCTTAATCAACACAGGCGGGGGGATACCACCTTCAGAGCTCCGAACATGACAACATACCTCTCCCTAACCTTCCCATCCAGTATTCTCCACTTTCTCCTAGTTGCCCCGCTCGGTCTCATATTAAACCATTCTATCAACTAATCATGTTCTCAAATATTCCATTCATGAACCAGGGATATAAAAAGCATGTACTCAAGTGTTGGAACTCGTCTCATCACCGCCTAACATAGTAGCTCAACCAAGGATACACACATGAAAACCATTGTGGCTCTAACATAGGATAAGCATGCCATGGTAAAAATAATCTACTCCGTGTAAAGATTCGATAACACAGGCACCCAGACGGTCAAACCTCCATCAAATATCCGAGCCCAGGGGCTTTGCATCGCACAAAAAGGCACCACCGCCCACTGCAGCACGACGGGACAAGGCACCACCGGATAGGAAGACCTATCCCCTCATCTGATGGCTGCAGACCATAGGACAGTGTAGGGGGTAGGCTAGCCCATCCACATCGACCCCCATGTGGAAAGGCTTAACAGCCAAGTAAAGCCGCCGCCGCAAAACAATGTCTCCAAGATCTGTCCGAGGCATCATCCACCTCAGTGTCCGGGAGCCAAGAAGAACACCTGAGAAGCCCTATCCAGCCTCTATGAACCGACCTCCTCTGGGGCCCCACTGGCCATGTAGTTTAATCCTGAATGTAAAAGTAACTAGTTCGTAATTATCCGGCCACTGCACGGCCTATAAAAGGCCCCCTACCCTTCAGGCAGGGGGCACAGGATCCATTTCCCCCTTCACCACATGAACTTCTCGAGCTCTCTGCTCACCCCTTGTAACACCTGTTCATCTTTAATATCAAACCGCTTAACATAGGATTATTACCTCCAAGGAGCTGTCTGAACCAGGATAGATCACCATGTGCCCTGTAGTTCGCAAGACCACCTCGGAACTAGAATGTGTGATCTTGACCACCCTATATCTTGTCGGTGCAAAAAACACTAACAATAGTATTCCTATGGACTCAAAAAGGTTGCATGAGCACCTATATATGTGACCGGGGAAGCAAATGACCTCTCTAACTCTGGTAGACTTGTCAGTTAATACAACATTTTTTCTGTCCACCATCTCAGATGTGCTCTGGACATCACAGTGCTCCCTTGTAGGTAACAACTCTTCTTGATTTTTTTAAAAACTCATGTGTGTAAACAAAACCACCATGCTTCTCTATTTCCCATGAAGTAAATAGAGTAGGGTCAGTGTACTGGGATGTACTATCGTCCACTAGCTCTTCCTGTCATTGCATTTCAATGTCATTATCCTCTTCGACCTTGATGTTGTTCAAAGAATACCTCCAAGACAAATGTCTCTAAAATATACAGGTATCCATGACTTACGAATTTAATACCTTCCTTGCAACCATTCATTGTTCTTGAGATGAGATTTTTCTATTATTGCTTTCCAACTGCCCTCAAACTCTTCTATTGTTTCTGAACCCCACACACAATGATTAACTTCTTCCCAAAACTGTCTTCCTCTAGAAGATGAGGACCAATTTTCTTCAGTAATTTTTTCATTATGTGCCACATGCACAACCAGTGGATGGAGTTCAGAAAAACAATGATGATAGAAGCCCTCATGCTAGCATCCTCATCAGTAATAATCAATTCAGGAGCCTTTCCTCCCATAGCTCAAAGAAATGTCTCAAATAACCAAACATAGCTTTCAATCTTCTCATCAGCTAGAAAAGCAGCACAAAAAAAAATAGAACACATATAGTGATTAACTCCCATAAAAGGTGCAAATTTCAGGTCATACTGGTTTGTGCTATAGGCAGTATCAAAAGATAACACATCAACCAAAGTGGGCAGTTCTTCCTAGTAGTTGTTTCAGCCCAAAACACTCAAACCAACTGACCATCATTAACTTCATATTCAAAGAAAAAACTTGGGTCCGACTACTTCAACATACCTAAAGTGCCAATAAACATATGTGCATCTGCATCTTTGATTTTGTTCCTGAAATCACTATAGTAGTTCTGCAGATCCTTTTTTGTGCACCCTACATACTCAAAACCCCTTGCACCAACTTGAGGTAGTCGATATGATTGTGTTGTTCCTATGCTTGCTTTGTGATAGTTGAAAAGTGTTGGTTTTGCATTCTTATTTACATGACGGTTGGATCGGAGCAAATGATGTTTGCTCAGTGTCACAAAAGCGTGGTTATGTCCCTCGTATAGTGCTACAATTTTGTACTTGCTTTCACTAGTGTGCTTGGCATAAATATAAGCTTGACATCCACATCTAATCTCTCTAGTCTCGTGCAACTTGGTGGAAGAGTCATTGGATTTGGTTGATGTCCTTATTTTATATCACATCATTGTTGCACAATACGAATAGAAAAACCGGTATCATTTGCATATTCCTTGTAAAAATTTTTAGCGGCTTCAACATCATTAAATAACATCCCTATCTGAAAATTGTCATGTGCATATTAGTAGTTAATCACACACCCAAACAAATTGTCGTCAATGTACGAAAAATATGTCACCTTGAGAACACTTTTTTCTTCTTTGTTGGTGTCTTAAATTCAGCATTCATGTCGACGTCACCGAGCTGCACGGCTGAAGATCTAGTGTTCAGAAGCCCCATGACATCTATTTGCTCTATGGCACTGGCATCATGCTGCACCATAGCCATGACAGCGGCAATGCGATCTTCTTGCTCCTGTATTGAACTGTGGACTTCTTCGGCATCCACGTCACCTTCGGCCAGATTCTGGGTAGTGCAAAAAAAATGTTAAGTTATCACACCAACGCAGGGCTTCCACCCACAAATAGCGACAAAACTTGGTAGAGAAGAAACTGGAAACGCGAATGAGGGGGGGGGGGGGAGCCTCACTGACGAGACTTCCAAGCGCTCACTGCCATCATCATCTAACCTCACCGGTGAGTCATGCACACCAGAGCTTCAGCTGTTGGCCCTCGGCGGCCACTGCATCATCGAGCAGGGTGGCGAGGCTCCTGCCATGAAGCTTCTGTGTTCTAGTCCGGGATTCCTGGATGTAGATGGGATGCTTTCCTTGAACGGGCATCTACTGAACCAACGATCTGATGAAAGATTACATCTAATTATTCAGGGGGTCTTAGCAAAAGAGTCACATCAGGTGGGGGGCAGTGCTTAAGCGTTAATTGCCTCGGCATCGTGGGATGTCCAGCGAGCCACTCGATGTCGCCGCTTGCACGCTTGCATGAAAACGGTGCATGCATAGCAGTCGGCGCCGGTGATATAATGTCCCAACCATTTCTAGACTCCCAACACTAGAAATCAGATTGCGTGTAACACCCCATGCTACGAAAACACTAATCAAGCCATCAACACTGAAACCAAACTCAAATTCGAATTATTAAAAAATGCAACAAATAAGAACTTTCAAAGAAACATCAGAAATTTCAACCACAAATCACTTGAAGTTAATTTTAAGTGGAACTACATGTAAAGGGGAGCACCTTGACCTAGTTTCTTAAAATTTTCAAAATCATTAAGTAAAGTCAAATGCAAATTCAACTAAATTCCAAATTAAACCAAATGGAGCTCTTCTTGAAAGTTAAAATTGTTGAACTACAAATCCTTGGGAGAGAATTTTACATGAAGCTAGATGTAGTTATAAGCTCTTTGGCCAGGTTTCACAAATTTCTAAGGTCTCCTAGTATTTTAAATAAATTTCAATTGCAGTCAGCGACAATTTAACTTACCTGAATTTTAATTAAGTTTCCCTTGTGAATTTGGAGAAGTTCCAATTAGGAAATTTGTTCCTTGGATCACGGCCTACAACTACATATTTTATTCCAAATTTTTGGAGCTCAGGAAGGTGCATCTCAGGCAAATTCTGTTCAGTCCATATTTGAAATTCAATTGCCAACCCAATTTTTTCCAGCCTCTCCCGCTCCCTCTCTTTGTGGCGGTTGGGCCCCACCCCCGGGCCAGCCCACCGGCCAATTTCTCTGCCCCCCCCTAGATACTGGACCCTCCTTCCACTCCCGCGCCGCCCACCTGCGTCCACCGGCCACGGGTCGTTGCCGCTGACTCGCACCCCGTGCCCACGCCACTCTGCCAGCCGGACCCCCCCATTTTCCTCTCCTCTCCCTTCTCCCACGTGCCTCGCTGGCCTATAAAAGGCATCGGTGCACCGCCCCTCGCCGCTTTCCGTTTTCCATCCCTTTTTCGCCTCTAGAGCACACCACCGCCTCCGTCCCTTGCTGTCGAGGCCGTCTTGCCGGCCCAGGAATGCCATGCCCGTGCCGCGTCATCAGGCCAGCTAGGCTGCCTCCCTGGCCTTGGACCACCGTGCGAAGCAGGCTGGCGTGGCTGTTGGGGCAAAGGTCATGGTCCAAATAAGGCCCACTGCACAGGTTTCCTCGTTTATTTAATTTTTGAATTTTCAATTAATCCCAGAAAATGAGTCTAAGCTACTAGAAATTATAATCCATAGAATAAAATCCCTAAAAATGCCAAGTAAATTTGTTTGATTCCTTAGGAGTAGTTTTACTCTGTAAAATTTTTAAAGTGACTATGTGGGCAATAATCTTTTATGCAAATTTTCAAGGAGATAAAAAATTGATTAATTTAGGTAGCCTTATTTAGGAATGATAAAAATATGAGGTGTTTCATGTTAGTTCCTTTCTTGATTATTGACTTGTAGAAAATCCCATGAGTCTACTCTCTGCATAAATCTGTAATTATAATCTAATCTTGTTTTCTTCTTAGTAAAATCACTATAAATTACTCCTTCATGGAAAATAGTAAATTTTGGTGTAATGCTCTCTTTTGATGTCTTGAACCTGTAAAAAATCATAAACCTTCATTAGATTTATAAATATCCTGTTATTAATTTTGAGTGTTTAACTAATTTGCAAATAAATAGATAAGCCTAGAAATAAATGATAAAAATGTTTCTACAGACCTAAATTACTTGTTACTACTGTTTTTACATCTTTTTTTTGCATATGAGCATCTCGTGCATGCATACCTTTGATATCGGGTCATTCATGCATACGCTAGATTGCATTCTCGTAGAGCCGGAGTTAGAGATCCAAGAGGACCAAGTCCGAGAAGTTGGGTGCTCTACAGGCGTCAAGTGTTAAGGAATACTAACATTGCTTTTGTGCAAGGCAAGCCCCGGTGCATCCCATCAATATTTCTAATTTTTTCTTTTGAATCACTATCTTTATGTTAAGATTGATTGTGCATTAAGATTATAGGAATTGATTGAGACCGTAGTTGCAATATGATTTCCTTCCGAATTATCCTTGAATTACCTTGTTATTAGCTATACGGCGTTAGCGGGTGCTAGGTGTAGTTATAGGGCTTGATAGAAGCTGAGTGGTATGAAGATCACTCGACTGATGTAGGTCACAACTACATATCTACTTTTGAGGTATGGTTCACGTTGAGAATGTTAACTTGAAACCAGATGAAACCTTAGGGGAAATCGGAAAACCATCGGTTGAGTAGGGCGGGGAAAGTGACGTGGAAAGCCTGCACCTCTAAGGTTGTAGCCCCCATCTATGTCGGTTAAGGATCGAGGGATTGGTACCCACGAGCAAGTATTGAACATATTGATCACATGCTGGTGTTATGGGCGCAGTAAACTGAGTAGGCGTGTAACTACTTGGCCAAACCTTCTCTCCCCTACTCCAAGGTTGGCATGAGAGATGAAGAATGAGGTGGCCTAGGACGACGGCCGAGCTGGACAATCACTGGGTGCCAAGATTTCTTCCGGGTGTAGGGGCCCGATTTGACCTCATAGGGACTAGTGAAATGTTGCCATATGCAGACTGAGGGTGAGATGCATATGGTGTGTTGATCTGATTTCCCTTGCATGGTGTACATCAATTGAAATCACCGTGACTCTCGAATATGATAACCGCTTGTCTTGTGGCTGTCATCAAGTAGTTAATTACTGGAATGTTGGTTAATGATGGAGTAATGACTTTGCTTTACATCACTTGTATTGCAACTCTTGATTGGTTTAGTTCAGGATGGCAAGATTGAAATCTAAATTAACTTAGGACAGATGCTAAAATGTGAAGTAAGGACTTATTCTTAGTGCAGGTTTGTACATAGAGATAGAGCTTACCCCTTTAAGCCTTGCTGTTATTTGGTAGGTGTCTTCTCTCTCTCCTTTTCGAGGAGAGAAGTTATGATGATGACATATCTAGGACAAGATGTCACT
>VSTD030001347.1:0-13297 GCA_008808055.3 Sporobolus alterniflorus | reverse complement strand
TCGAGCAGCAAACCTGTTAGTAGAAATCTTTAGGTCTTTGACTGCCCGAGTCAGCACGCCAATTTCAATCTGAGCTGCAATGTGGGGAGACTTTTCCTTGTCCAGTTCTGTTTTTATGTCTACAAAGGCTTTAGCGGCTGAGTTCAGGATGCCGGGAATAATGCCAAGAGTGATGAGCTGCTTCTTATACTCTGTAGGACAGGGTAATGATCAGTTCAGAGTTCACTCGGACATGATTTAATTACAAAGATAAAGAAGTCGATGGGATGCTCACCATCTTTTGCCTGGCTTTCTTTGGCTAGTTTAGTTTCAAGCTCTTGTTTTTCAACAAGGAGGATCAAGTTAAGCTCACTCACTTCTATTAGCTCATCCTCAAGAATCCGAGTCTCCATCATCCATTTAATTACAACCTTCAAAAATTGATCTTTATCCCGAGAATGTTTAGCCAGTGCCTGCATAAGGAGAAAATTAGATCCATGCCAAGAAGGTGCAGTAAGGTGGGTTGTCAAGTACTTACATCAATTTGGGTCAAGGTGGACTTCAGACTGGCGTAGAGTGCCTTTATGTTCTCCGAGTCAGCTTCAGTATCAATGGTTGTCATTACGAACTGCCCGACATGGAATCCGCCCTAGATAAATTCTGGGTTTTCCTATAGAGACTCTGCGACCCGTGAATGGTGCTGCAGTGACATTTTAGATTGAGGCACGAATGAGCCCTCACCAGTTTGGTGCCCACGGCAGACCTGAGTCCATTAGACCAGGGGGCTAGGGGAGATGCTTTGGGGGACTCAACTGACTCTAGGCCTGAAGAAGCACCCACATGGTTGTGGCCCGAAATAGCAGTGGTGGGAGAGGGTGGAGCACCACCGGTACCAGGAGAGCATGACACATCTTTTCAGCTTTGGGGTATTTAAGGTTCTGGCATGGTTTTCTCAGCCTGAGGACTCGGGGCATTGTCCACCTTTGAGGGCTCACTGTCGACTGGAGCACTCTTGGCAGAAGAGTCTGAGTTGATATCCTGGGGCACTCTACACAGAGGTTCACGAATCAAGAAGTAGTCAAGGAGGAAACATACTCATGATGAGTATACCTTTTTGAATGATGAATCAGGATCCTCGGCCAAGGACCTGATGGAGGAGTCGAAGTAGGAGCTTTGGGTGTGGGTTCGTCAATTCTGATCCCGCTTGAAGATCTCCCTGTGGCTTTCTTGGCCTTTTTCTGAGGAGTCAGGTTGGCAATTGCTTTCCGCTTGCCAGCCTGAGTCTTTGAGGCACTGGCATTGACTCTGGTGAAAGGGTCACTCGTGGGCTCGTTTCCAGGAAGTCAGGCCGAAACCGGGCCGGCCAGAATCGGGATGTCACCATCAAAGCCAGGAACAGGAGAGATAAAACTATCCAAGGCCTGCATTCAGACAAAAAAGACGTAAGACTTAAAGAAAATAAGAAAGGTTGTATTGACCAGGGCGCCTTACCGGGTCTCTTTCTACCCCAATATGGTAGAAGCGCACCTTCTCGTCAGTCGGCCAACTGAAGGTATCTTGCAACATTTCTTCTAGGAGTTTCACCAGATGTTTTGGAGTAATCTTGTCACTAGTTTCTAAGTCGGGTCTTGGAATCCACTGTACTCCTAGCCCGGGTGAACTTACTTTTTTCAGAGGGATGACTCGGCGGGCCAGCCAATGGGTGGGCACGCAAACTCTAGTCAGGCCGCGTTCTTTCAAGAGATTAATTTTGTTGGTCAAGGCCATGATATAGGGGAGTTCAAGAGGAGTAGGTTCTTCACTCCAAGACCCCTGAAATTCAGGGAGTCCGCCTACAAAAGGAGGGAGGCTGGGTTCATGGTTCTCATAGTAGAACCACGTCTCGTGCCATCCACAATGGGAAGTCTTCATAGGAAGGTCAAGGAAGACAACGTGATGGCGGGTTTGGAGACCCACGCCCCCGATAACCTTGCGGTTAGTGGCACTCGACTGGTATTTCAAGAAAAAGTAATTCTTGAATAAAGGAAAGTTAGTAGGAATGCCAAGAAATGCTTCACAGAGATGCACGAAGATGGCTATTTGTAGAATGGAATTAGGGTTGAGATGGACTAATTTAATTTGGTAGTGATCAGGGAATCCGCAGAAGAAATTGTAGGCCGAGAGGTTGAATCCGCGTTGAAAGAAAGAGGAAAACACCACAAATTCATTCATATTGGGTGTAGGAAGATCTTCACCGGTGGTAGGATGCCACTGTAGCATGGCGTGGTCCAAAAGAAAGTGGTTCACAACAAGTTTGTGAATCTCATTTTTATCTGCGATGGATGATTGCAACAGATGCGGATGCGAGGCGGCCATGGCTGGGTAGAAGCTTTGCTAAGGCGAGGAAACAGAGATCACGAGGAGGAAGAAGAGAAATGGTGGTGGTATGAGAAATGGTTAGGGTTGACGGCCAGATCCCTTCTTAATGGTGGCGGCAATGAGGGGGCATGCAATGGTCCACTGGTTTGCGCCTAAAATCATGGATCAACGGTCAGATTTAACCCAACGGTAAAAAGGATTAACTTCCATCTATTCACAATAGAGGAAAATAGTAAGAGATAGTATAAATCTGATCACGGATTCTCTCATCAAGAGAAAAAAGGAGTCAACATTTGGAGTAATGACTCCCGAATCAATTCTTGAGGAGATTTGGTATGGGAGTCGGGGGCTACACCTAATTGGTGCACCTATCCGCATTTTCAAAAGTTGACTCCCGAATAAACTCTTATGGAGATTTGGTACGAGAGTCGAGGGCTACACCTAATAGGTGCACCTATCTACATTTTTAAAAACTTGGTGCGACTCGGTCAGAGCCATTTAGCACTCGACGAGAGCCAAATAGCACTCACAAGTTATTCCAAGTTGGACGGAGCACTCGGCAACTTAACCAAGAGAAGGAAGATCTAATTGACTAGGATTAAAGCTTACCAAGCACTCAGGGGCTGCTAATGAGGTTTGGAAACATGGGCACCACATCTCGGACTCGATAGAGAGGAACAAGGGGGGCTAGCATGAGTCAGCCCATTCGGCCTAAGGAGACAGGCAGGAGGACCATAATCGAGGTGGTTTAGAAGATAACTGCAGAATCAAATCTTGTAAATAGGGAAAATAGAGATAGAATCCGGGTCAGGTACTATCATAGCTGACCGGATCTTTCTTGTAAACCCTACCCCTTAGCCTATAAAAGGAATGGTTGAGGGGGTCTCGATCCAAGTAATCATAATACAATTGACGCACACAGGATGTAGTGTTTTTATCCTCACGGAGGCCTGAACCTGTATAAACCCTCATGTCACTTGTGTTCCATTGATCTCCACGTCTGTGAGCACTCCTACTCTCAAATCTAGTCATAAACCATGACAGAAACCAAGCCCAAGTCTGAACCGTTGACTGTTCTGTTTTACGGCAATCCGCTGAACTCCGCACGTTGGCTGTTTTCAAATGGTCATAATCATTGCTGTGGTTACTAAAAACGTGTATATGAGTAGGTATTGGAAAGCTGAGTAAGTGGCCTATGGAATCCGTAAACAACCCTTGCCATGTTTCATGCTTCTTAGGCCCTCAAACCTGAGAAACTTACTCACTTATCTGTTCTCTCCAGAAAAGTTAAGCATCGTGTTCAGTCTTTAAAAGCTTGTAACCATCAAACCACTCGTCGGATAAGACCGTATGAATAACCAGCGGAAAGCTGAGTTCATTAGCAATGACTTTGGTATTCAAAGTTTCTAGGAATGTCATGGCGAAACTTTGCCAAGATCCGGACTTGTGCCGAAAGGTACAATCTGTCCAGAAATTTCTGATTCAGCAATCCGGCCAAGTTCTGATAGTCGTAACTCGTAAGCCACTGACCGTTTGGAGTCGAATAATGAACCATCAGAAAGCGGTGAGAGTTGGCTAACGGGATGGTATTCGCAAGTCTGGAAGTTTCAGTTTAGCCTAGTCTCTGGAATTTAGTTTTGATTCAGCCATTGATCTGCCCAGAACAGATTTCAGCAGTGTTGTCATTGCGCAAAATTACATAATTTCCAAACCGATAGTCGGATGAGGCTGAATAAGTAACCGATGGAAAGTTGGGAGAGTTTCCCACCTTTTTGATATTCAACTCAGGGGAAGAATGCCACCCAAACAGCCCCAGAATTCATTTTTCTCTTGGTGCTGCAATCTGTCTAGGAATACATTTTTCAGCAACCCCGTCGTCTTGTAAAAAAGCCATAACGCCTAGACTGTTGATCGAATGAGGGCAAATAAATACCCGTTGGAAATCTGAGGAAGTTCTCTACCTTTTTGGTATTTGACTCTCAGTCAGATTTTTGAAAGGACAGCACCAGATTAGAATTTTTTGACTGCTGCTCGCGTTCAAGATCGAATTGCTGTCGTTATCAGAAATTCTTATTCGGAGGTGCTATTGTTGGATTGACCATAGCTAATCACTACGGTGCTTCCAGATCCAATGCACCTACTCATAATTTCGTAACGACCATCGAATCCTCTATGTGATGGTTCCTTGATGGGATTACGCTTCCGAGCAAGATTTTGAACCAAATAGCCTTTTTGGCGGATTTCTCCTCCCTTCGACCCTCGAATGAGAATACTCAACTCCGCATGATGAAAGTCAACATTGAGGAAGATTGTTGGTTCATTACCTAAAACCCTTTCGGAAATCCTCCTGTTCAAAACTGTGTTGATTCATCGCTTCGAGCGAGCCATTCCAAGGTTATTCGTCGGTATGGCATATTTTGCCAACGTCGAGTAAGAGTGAATGTATCCATTGTAACCTTGAAGGTACTTGTGATAGCCGCATTGCTATCGATCATTTTTAATGGTCTCTCCTAGGGCGTTACCGCCTTGAAGTGTACCTCGTACCTCATTCATTGAATTCGCCTTGTGCATCTCACATTCTGTTAGCCATCAAGGAGCACTTTGTTTGTGGCACTAACTCTCATTGTTTCATTCACACCCAAAAGATATCTTTGTAAGCTAACCGTGACCATTCGTGGACCCTTAGGATGTCTTCTTCTAAGCATCACCATTCCTTGCCGAGAAAGAAAATCGATCGCTAGGTTGGTGAACTTTCTCTTGACTCTGAGTTCATACAATCAAAGCCATACTCCTTGGGTGAAGCTTATTTGAAGGTCAGTTCACCTAGTTGATGAGTTCTTCTAAATTACAATCTTGCCTTCAATTGTGCCGGTTCGTCCAGACGTTTCTCGAGCTAGAATTGCAAAATAGAAAGTGTGTTTCTTATTGGATTAGCAAGGGTGTTCTATTCATGACCTTCTTCTGAACAAGATGGTGTATTACTCAAGATACGTAACCAGAATTAAGAAAGTTGTGTGTGGAGTCTCAGTGCTACAACTAGCCTTAACTTGACCGTAATAAGCATACCGCGATGTCAAACCTTCTTGGACACAAGCATTACCATGTTCATCCCTAGTTGGTTCGTTGCGACTTAAAATGACTGGTGTGTCTCCTACTTCGACCAAGTGCATTCCTTGAGTCTTGGTTATTATCGATCATTATCCTTGTGGTCCTGCAAGGGAATCCGAGCACTTATCCTTCATTCGTTTTGCCAAGTAGTGGATGTCAATGATGACCCCACACTGAAGCTTGTTTCTATCTGTAAGTTCTCACTGATAGTAAGCATGTTCCCAACCCTAGAATTAGGAAAGTGATCGTGCCTACCTTTGTGCCGCTGATACCAAAGAAGTGGTTTAATGACCGTTCTTCGTTTTTTGAGGACCTCTCTTCCTTCACAATCTCAGAACGAGATTTTTTAAGGGGGGCGGACTGTAACAACCCTAGTAACATTGTAGCAGCTACAACACCTCTACAATGCTGCTACAGTGTTTTTGATTATATCTTGGTTGAAGTTCAAATTTGAGTCCTCTCTTTTGAATTTTATTAAACCAAGTCATATTTGCCACTTGTGAGGAAACTTCAAAATTTTGAATACAAGTGAGTTAATCTAAATTCACAGTATTGAATATCATGTCAAGAAAGAAGTTTGGTGAATTTATGGAATTTTTCCTCAGAGGTCTGAATACCTTTAAAATTCAAACCAAATTCAACTTTGTTTGGCTTCCTGAATTTTTAATTCAAATTCTGTTGGGAATTTGAGCTTATTTTCAAAACAAAAGTTATTCCTTTTGAATTTATCTTCTACCTTGAAAAGTATGGAAATTTTTGGAACTTTGCAAGTACCCCTTTCATAATTTGCAAATTTGGATGTGTGGATTTAAAATGGAAATCCTATGATTATTTTGGAAAGGGGTAATTGGGCCTGGCCATTTGAATAGTCGTGGACCTGTCACCGGTCACCGCGCTCACACAGTCGGCACCGCCAGCTACCGCCGCGCCCGGTCACTGCTCCACGCCGCCACCGCCCCACGTGTGTTGCCATGTTCTAGTTCCCCTGTGAGGCTTCGATGAGGAGGCTAATTTCATTAGCCTCGTTGCTACTTGACCTCCGACCCTGCTCCTATATTTTTTCCTTGCTTGATGTCACCGGTATGCCAGCCATCGTCAATGACCGTCACTTCGAGTGTCGCTGGCTGCAGCCTCATGTGTTGTGGTGCCTCACTTGAGCAGGTCATCTCATCAAGCGCCGATGCCGCATCGAGGGCCATCCTCGAGGATCCACACGTTGCCGCATCCACTGAGGAGGGCCTCACTGCCGACCGCCACCACCGGCCACCGTCCGCCCTGGCTCTGCTTCCTCGAGCATGCCCCCGATGCCACACATCTCTCTGGCCCCAAGTCACCACTGCTGGCCACTGGTCTGGCCTCCCATCGTCAATCCCCTCTGCCCGAGTCGTGCCACCATGGACGGCTGCCACCGGTGAGCCCCCTACCGTCCTGACCCCCAAAATCGACTCACCGCATCTCCGTGATGCTCTTAGCCTGCTCCCCAATGCCCTCATCACTGGCCAGGCAGAAACGGTCGAGCCAGCGTCAACCCAGCGTGCCCGCCGCCGTTGGCCACTTCACTTCCTGTGTGGGCTGGGCCAGAGCCAAGACAAACTGAGTTGGGCCGGCTAGTTTTGGCCCGTATGCACAATACACTTTACCAATTTCCATCTGATTAACCTTGATCAAATCAAATAAAGTCAAACCTTCTAAAATTCATAGTAAATCAAATAAATTTGATAAAAAGATGAAATCAAGTCTATTATTTGAATTAAAACATATTCTATGGAATAAAAAGATGAGATCAAGTCTATGGAATTAAAAACTTCTAAAATATAAAATATTTTTATTTCATTATTAATTATGCTTGAATTATTTCAACTTTGGTAATTAAAGGTTAATTCATAGTTAATTATCTAGAACCCAAAATTTATGAAATTTGAACCAAATTTCAATCTGATCCTTCTCATCATGACAAAAATGTGATCAATTCCTGATCATAATGATTAGCTAAGTTTTTGACATCTTTTCACCTTGGTTAGTTTGGACCTTAAGTAATTAAGGTGCTCACTCTTTGTCATGTCAAGGATTTTGCCATAAACACTATGAGCCAATCTAAACTTAGAGAACACCTTCATATCATCTCCTCACTATCTTGGCAATATAGTTCATACCACCTTCCTTGATCATGTGCTATGTGTAGTAACTTGATCACCTTCTTTTTGGATTTGGCCCTAGTATTTAGGTCATTAGGGCTAAACTATCTAAGGTTGCCATGACCCTTAACCATGACCCCAAACCCTAGTAGTCTGCTCGACTCATGTTGTTAGTGATTCATGAGTCATTTACCTTCTGAACTCCGCTCTTCTACGCTACAAGCTTGACGCAAAGTAATTAACTTATTAAATCTTTAAAGCATGTGAGCTGTATCACGTTTCCCATCCTTGGCTAGTCGTATCTTTGTCGCTCTTGATTAAATCGTGCATTATGTATTAGGGTTGTCTACGATGTTGAGTAGGAAAGGCCAAGGCAGAGCTTTGGGGGTCAACATTCATTAAGCGCAAGATATCTAACTTCGTTCCTAAGCAAAGACAAGCACTGGTGCATACCACCCCCTTTAGGGTTTTCACTTTACCTTAGAATGAAACCCTAGAATGCATTCTACCCTTTATATATCACCTTGATCCTATCGTGGTGGAAAATTCATTAGTAGTGCTATGCTTAGCCGATAGAACTCCGGTAGAAGTTGAGTGGTAGGTTCCACTCATGAGATTAGGACTTTTATACCATGGTTCATGAATGGAATGATTGAGAATCTAAATAGTTGATAGATGATTTAATATGAGATCGGGCGGGGCAACTAGGAGAAAGTGGAGAATACCGGATGGGAAGGTCGGGGAGAGGTCTGTTGTCATGTTCAGAGCTCTGAAGGTGGCAGCCCCCGCCTGTCTCGATTAAGGCCCGTGTCGGTTGGGCCCTGAGGAACAAATATTAATTATGTACTAGCGCATACGTGATTTATGGGTCACTCAAACTTAGTAGCTTTGACAGTCGTTGAGTTGGACCACACCCCACCATACTTAATGGGTGTATAAGGGATAGTGCATGGGCCACCCACGGATGCCCATTGAGGTATTGCGTGGAAGACATCCACTAGGGTAAGGTGGGCCCGGCTCGACTCTTTAATAGTGGTAGTAAATTGTGGCCACTCGTGGTGTCTTCGTGACTCTAGAGTGTCATGTTGTCAGGTTTTATCCCTTGCAAGGTGTATATTAATTCGAATCTTAGTGACACCCTCAGATATGGGTGATGCTTGATCTCTGAGTCCAAACATAGTAATTCTACTTTCATAATGTTATACTTATATCAGGAGATGGTTGTCGACTACTTGGTAGTCGACGGGATGATGCATATGAAAAATTGTTTGATTATAATTGTATGTTTAGTATAGGTTGCAAACCTGTGATGCTAATTACTTAAACATGACTAAAACTTGCTTAAAGATAATCATTGTAGGCTTATAAAGTCCTTATCGCTTGAAGCCTTTGCATGTATAGAAGTATGACCGCTTGGTCATGACGGGTCAGTCTTGCTAAGCATAGTCACTCAAGCTTTGCTTTATAACTTTTTGGTGTACAGGTTTCTTCTTCGCTCTTTTTCGATGATGCCGATGACAGCTGTCACTGGGAAGTCTAAGCTTCTAAGTGCTGGATTCTGTACCAAGGCCCGTGGTGTAGAGTTGTCGAAGAAGGTTTTCACCTCTAGGGTGAGGTGAATACTCTTATGACATCGAGTTAAATGTTTTTGCAAATATGTTTTATCTTTTGAAGAACCTTCTGTATCTCAATCTTGTAATCCTTAAACTAAAGTTTTCAATGAAATCATGGTTTTGTATGCTTCATATGT
Organism: Sporobolus alterniflorus; assembly: GCA_008808055.3. Lineage (NCBI taxonomy): Eukaryota > Viridiplantae > Streptophyta > Magnoliopsida > Poales > Poaceae > Sporobolus > Sporobolus alterniflorus. Next base: position 3,967 of record VSTD030001347.1, on the reverse strand, counting down.
GTGTTTGTTGCATTTTTACTTCATCAAGAATCACCTGATCTGATCCTGGAAGATGGACCCCTCATTTCTAAGGTGGTTCTGTCACACCTTCACCCTAGTGGAGGCGAAGCTCTTGGTCTCATGATTCACATATGAAGCCCTCGACCAAGCGAGGACCTGGCCCCTTTGGGCCACCTCTATGAGGCATTGGTCACCCCCAACAGTGGCCCCTCAAAGGCAAGTTTGAACCCCAATGAGTTGAATGTGCGATAACATTTGGTGAGATTGCACAGAGCGTCACCCTCGCAAATTGGGGTTGAGGCTTCGTATTTTTTTGTGATACTTGCAAAAAATGCTAAACATTGTTCCTGTGTAGTTGCATGTGGTAACACAATTACCTAAGATTATGTAGGAGTATTACCACACGCAACTGTCGATGGACGATGTTCAATTTTTTGATTATGTTGGTTAGGTTTCTTTATTTGCGATGGTTGTGTGCTGCTTGTTTTCTGAGGTGGTTCTATTTTTGTTTTGCATTATTGCGCTCTGCTTGAATCTTTTTCGTTTTAGAAAAGCGTCACCTTCGCCTTTGATCTCTTGTTTATTGAAGGTTGTGGCTTCAACTTTAGCATTTGGGCGCTCTATGGAACTTTTCCATTTCAAAAAAGTGTCACCCTCATCTTCGGGGGTTTGGTTGCCAAAGGCTAAGGCTTCAGCATTCGGGTGCTCCCTGAAACTTTTTCGTTTCAAAAAAGCATCACCCTCATCATTGAGCGTTTGATTGCCGAAGGCTAAGGCTTCAGTATTTAGGCTCCCCTAAAACTTTTTCATTTCAAAAAAGCGTCACCCTCACCTTCAAGCGTTTGATTAGTGAAGGCTAAGGCTTCGGTACCCAAGTGCTCATTCAAGCTTTTTCATTTTTTACGAAGGATTGGTTTTGAGGCAGCTTGGGCCGCTTTTTGTAATGAGTTTGCTTGGCCTTTTTAACTTTTTACCACTCGGCCTCTTCTTGATGGGACGTCTATTCAATGCGTATTGAACGGTTGTGATGTCATAATAACTTTATTTCACTGTGCCTATATAAAGGGTTGATCGGGCAATGAACGTTCACGCTGCTTGTTGCTCTACGCCCTTGCTTTTGTGCTATCGCTGCTTTTAGCCTTTGCATTTTCACACTTTTGTTATTTTAGGCCTCGCTCTTTGCTCGTATTCGCTCACAATGGTGCGCATTCAGCAAACTGCTTGTATGTCTAAGGATGACATGCCTACAGAGGTTGTCAACGCCTCCACTCGTGATGCGACGGCGATCCTTTCGGCTATGAATCAAGATGTCATGGAAAATGTTCCTGTCTGGAGTCGTGAAGGTCATGGACATTCCAAAACGGAAACAAAGGATGGCAATGGCAAGGGTGATTCTGAGACATCTGCAGGCGAAGGCTCTGGTTCTGAGTAGGACGCCAGGAGCAAGACCACGAGAGTTGATGTTGTTGCTGGTCTTACCTTCGAGTTCGGCCACTCGACTCTTGCCAGGAGTCGGATCCAAGCGATGGAGGACCTTGGTTATTTCATGAAGGGTGTCGGGAGGGCTCCTAGTGAGGAAACGGTGATGGAGCCTAACATAGATGAGGCGGTTGTCTTCGAGAATTTCTTCAATGTCGGGCTCCGCATGCCTCAGCACCCAGCTCTGGTAGAGATACTATTGATGTTCAAGACCCAACTGCATCAGCTGACCCGAATGCCATTGTTCAACTATCAAAATTCTTTTGGGCTGTTACGTTGTGCGGTGGCCAGCTGACTGTGGAGGTCTTTGCGAAGCACTATGAGCTTCACTATCAACAAAAGAAGATTAAGAAAGGTGATGAAACCCTCATTGCTCAGTTTGGGTGTATTACCTTTCACCCAAACTGTTATGGAGATAGAGCAAAGCTTATGCCTGCGGTCAAGAACTGGTGGTCTTCTGGTTGGACGAGGGTTTGGTTCAACTACAAGGTTCCAGTCCACAAGAGTGAGGCTCGTAGAAAAGGTGTTCACCTCTTGCACTCTCAGATGAGTAGCTTGGATTACCTTACAGAGATCGCGCACAACTGCGTGGATGACGATGTCAACGATGAGGCCTTCATCCGTGCGACCATGACTATATGTGGTTGTGATACTGTTGAGGAATTTTTGGCCAGCGAATGTGGCCATTAGGTGTTATCTTAGACCTTGGTCAGGTTGAGGAGGCTGAGGCACCCTTGTCGAAGGTTATGGTGCCTCTACCAGAATTTTTTTGTCCCCAAGGCTGCCAAAGAAAAATATAGTGAGTTTGTTACGAGGATCTCTGTTTGCGCGGACAAACTGATTGGGCCCTACTACTGGACCAAGGATCAGGCTTGTCTAAGTCAGATTCATAACGGTCATCTCAATCACATATTTGAAGTTGTGTCTGCTGCAGAGACGGAGGCTGCTCCCCAGAAGAAAACTACCTCGAAGAAAAGGAAGCATGTTTCCCGGAGCGGTGAAAAGACCATCATGGAGAAAGCGCTGGCGAAACTGTTGAAGGCTACGAAGAAACTCATTTTATCGGGACAGCAGGGCAGAGCCTCCGGTTTGAAAGTTGTTGAAAAAACGACGGATGTCGTAAGGGTGGCCGGAAAATTCCGCCTTTCCGCTGTAAAAAGCGGTACGGTTGGTGCTGTCCACTCGAGAATTACTGATTTCCTGGATTCATCGGAATCTTTGGGACACTCGCCCGTTCCGCGTTGCTCTGCTCCTGTTGCGACGGAGGCTGTGGCAAGGTTGACACCTCTGCCTGTGATCAATGTGTCGTCTGCGCCTACGCTCAGTGCCCCAAGTTCTAGAGGTGAGGTTTCATGTTTCTTGTGAGTTTGTGATTTATCACTGAATTTTTTTCATAACTATTATCTTTGCAATGCAGAGAAGAAGTTGCTAGAGGCTGATGCTCGTGTTGACCATGGCTTCATCGAGTCGGCTTTCGCCATTTCCTATCAAGGTTTGTCCCGAGAGCAGATTGGCGGAATGCTGGTCAAGCAGCTCGAGGATGCAAGCTTCATTTTCATTTTATTTTCGAAATTTTGTCCGGGCAAATATGTGGCTTTATTACTTTTGTTATGTCATTTCTCCAGGCTCTCTCTTTGTCGAGAATGGCTGAAAAAATGCTGGTAGAAGATAGTGCGAAGGTCTTGCTTGAACGACGCATGGCAGAGCTTGAGGAGGTGAATTCTCGGATAGCATCGGAGCTTGCAGGCTCTGAACAAGCTTTCGCAGAGTTGCTGTCTAAGTACGAAGAATAGAACAAATTATGCGACAGCTTGAAGAACTGCAACATGGCGCTTTGTGGTGAGCAAAACGTTGCTAGGGCCAATGTTGCAGATTTGGAAGAAAAACTCGCAAAAGTAGAAACTGTGACAGAACCAGCTCAAAAATGGGTGCTTTTTGATGAAGTGAGAAAATCAGGATTTCATTGACAATCAAGTTATTACACTATAATTTAAGGATTACAAGATTGAGATATAGAAGGTTCTTCAAAAGATAGAATAGATTTACGAAAGTGTTTAATTGGACGCCATAGGAGTATTCACCTCTCCCTAAAGGTGAAATCCTTCTTCGGCAACTCTATACCTACGATAAGCCCCAATAAGGAGTCCAGCACTCGAAAGGCTGGATTTTTCACTGACAACCGTCATCGGCATCACCAGAAGAGGGAGAACCTGCACAACAAAAAGTTACGAAGTAAAGATTGAGCGACTATGCTCAGTAAAATTGACCCATCGTGACCAAACGATCACACTTCTAGACATGCAAAGGCTTTAAGCGATAAAAACTTAAGCCTACAACTGTTAACTTTAAGCACTTTTGAGCATGTTTTAGCCATGTTTAAGTAATTAGCATGATAGGTTTGCACATATACTAAACATGCAATTGTAATCAAACAATTTAGATGGATTAGTCATCCCGTTGACTACCAAGTAGTCGACATCCATCTAAT
>VSTD030001346.1:0-13300 GCA_008808055.3 Sporobolus alterniflorus | reverse complement strand
ATTTTGCGATTTGGCTGCACAAGCTTTGCGATGTCGTCTCAAGTGTCCAGTGCCTCCACTAGATGGTGCAGTAAGTTAGGATTTACAGAAGCGACAGGTTGCGGCATACCTGACTTGCTTACCATCGAGTTCCATGAAGATCTCGTCGAAGTCGTCTCACACGTCCGACGTCAGCTTCCGCTTCTTCCTGGGTCGGCGGTAGAAGGGGCCTCCTGTCGCGGTTGCGTTGCACGAACCGGGACTGGCGCACGGCGACGGAGTGGTGCTCAGAGTCATCGTCCCGGCATCACCTTGACTCGGATCCTCAGCGTTGTCGTTGACGTTGATGGGATCTCTGAACCGGTGACCGAACAACATGTTGGCACCGGTCAAGTTGTCATCGCCGACACCATTCCCTTGCAAGATCTCATCGTAGTCGATGGAGGACGGATCCAGGTGCGGCGAAGAGGAACCGGCACCGGCAGTAGGTCTCGGTGGAAGCGGTGGTGGCAGCCCTATCACCCCCATGTGGGTAGGGTTAGGCCACGGGAGACTTTTGGGGTGGGGCAATCACGGCCTTTTCAACCCACGCCATGACCTGCCATCCCCATCAGGGAGCAAGCCAGCCATCAGTCACGTCAATTTGGTGGCGCAGTGGTGGTGGGCACCGGCTACCGTTTCAGGTGGAGGCGGGACGGAGGGATGGGATGGGATTGAATAGGGTTAGGGTTATCGGACCGTGAGTCTTTTATACGTCGAGCGGAGCCGGAGCGGATCGAGCTTGCCAATTTGCTCTTGGGCTGGGCTACACATTGGGTCCTGCTTAGTCGGGCCGTGCTCTAGATGGGCCACTTTAAACGGGTCGTGCCGCGTGCCGTCCACGGGCCTTGGCTGCCAGCCCAGGCACGACCCGAGTTGCGGGTTGTGCCAGCTTGGGCACGTTTTTGAGCGGGCCGTGCCATGCCGTGGGCTGTGCTGGGCCTGTAGTGGCCCGTGCCAACCCGAAAACCCTAGCCTAGAATTTTAGATATACTGGAGGCCCAACTGATTTCGTCTGTCAATTTTCATCGAATGGCTGACTGCATTCGTAGCTTGAACAAAAAACTGGTGGCCATCTGCTGCCAAACCCTAGCTCACTCGTTCTCGAAAAAAATCAGATTGAGCCAGTGCACTGTGAGGCAACGAGCAGCACGTGTGAGAGAGAGCAGCGTGGCAGCCGGGCACGGCGGCGCGGCAATGACACAGCACCGACGGCGGCCTATCCGATGGCGATGAAGCTCCCGATGGTCGCGAGCTTAGGCGAGGATCTGCCGTGCTATGTTGGCTCCACCCGTGAGCCCCTCATCGGCACGTATGCTCACCTAGGAGTGAGTGAACCACCATTGAGCGGTCCTATGGCAGTGCCCTTTACTAATCCTGAGTCGACTGCTGGCGGCGAGCATCGAGAAGCAATAGTAGCAGCAAGCGACAGCTACCTGGGGAGGGAAGTCCCGACGACCTCGACACGGTGGTGAGCATGCATGGGTGATCCCATGGTGGTGCCAGCACAGCGGGTCGACGGGCATAAGGCAGCGGCGGTATTCCGAACCCGCCGATCCACATCAATCATAAGGTAAGTAAATTAAATTTTGCCATCAATTTCTAGGATTAGGTTGGCTGATTAGGGAAAAACTTAGGTTTTGCATAAAATAATTTGATTCCCCTCCTTCTTGATGATGCATTCACGCATCTAAATTGAGATTAGTTTGAAATCAACATCAACATGGACTTAACTTGGAGCAATTAACCATAATTAGTCATAATTAACATGAATCAAGCCTTAATCTGGATTTAGCCGAAACTAAAAGAGTCTTAGGGATCATGCAGAGACTAGACATATTCTGTTACCAAATGTAGGACCTAAAATCACATCATATCTCGTAGGATCATCTAGCCTAAGAGCATGAACACCAAATAGTAAAGTTCGCATTAGCTTCATACCTTAGCAGATGGGATCTCATGCCTACTTGATGCAGCAGGCGAGGTGGCAATGTGATCCTCCCCTTCTTCTTCTGTCCCCTTCAGGGCACGATTAGTGGGCAATTAAGCACTTAAGACTTGGTCGTATTTGACTAGACTTGAGATCAATTCTAACAAACAACACATTCCGGATCCCCTCATCTCAAGCAGCAAGCAATCCCCGAATCTCACCATGCCATGGATGTTTGAGTAAAGCTCGGTGAACACCCCACATACTTTGGTCATGTTCTTCGACGTGCCGCTGTTGAGAATCCAGCGACGCCCATCCTTCTTCACCTCATCATTGAATTGGGTGAAGACTCTTTCTTCTACAAGATGCACTGGGCTCGATGTCAAGGTGGAGAGCCCGGCCGCTCCAGTCACCACCGTTGGGAAAGAGATTCGAAGGTGGGGGCATTCAAAATTTCCCCGCTCATAGACGGAGGCAATTAAAAATGTACCACCTCCCGCTCCAGCAGCAACAAAGCAACCACCTCCTCTTGGGCCAAGTTAGCCTGACCCTGACTCGTCTTCTTCTCGGATTGGCACTCACGAGCAAAGTGGTCCAGCTTGCGAAAGCAGTAGCAGCACTTCTCAGTCGGCCCATCAGGGCCACCAGAGTCTTCCTGCATTTCACGCAAGCCGGATCCCACCTCGCCACGACCGCCGCCACCGCCACCACTACACCCGCGATATGTTTCTCCTGAGGATGCCTTCTATTGCACCTTCCACTGCTCCTCGGTGAGCAGCAGTTGCCCACCAGCTTCATTCCCGAGTGAACCAGTCTTCTTCTTCCTCCGATTTTCTACTGCCTGCAGATGGCCCATCGCCTCCTCGATCGATAGAGAGTCAAGATCGAGAAGCATCTCCATGGATATAACCACTTGCTCCAGTTTCTTTGGCACAGATTGGAGCATCTTCTTTACCACTTTCTTGCCCGGGACATCATCGCCCAACGATCTGAGTTGGTTTGCCAGTCCAGAAATATGCAATGCAAATTCCTCGACACACTCACCGGTCTTGAAGGAGATATCGTCGAATTCTCAGCAAAGCTTTTCAGCATTTGCCTCCTTTGCCTTGTCAGCGCCAACTCGAATACTCCGGATCACCTCCCACGCTTCCTTGGCTTACTCCTTCACCACCAGCCTAACCTACATCTCCTACGGCATTGCACGCAAGAGCACAGCCAACGCAATCCAATCTTCTTTGTAGTTGCTGATGCCTTTGTTGATGACGTCTCACAATCTAGTTGCCTACAAATTTGCACGCATTACCAGAGACCACTCTGAGTAATTCATGCGTGTAAGGATGGGGTAGACGATCGCCGCCATCGACTTCTCAACCACCCGCTCGACAACAACCTCTCGACCGCTATAGCGTGACCTTCTTGGAATTGGCGATGGTGACCTCACTCGGTCCCTTGGTGGAGTCACCGACCTGCTCACCATACCCTACAGCCCCTCAATCGTGGCTCTGGTACCACTTGTTACAACCTAGGATTGATTCTCACTCGGTTGGACACAGTTGGCTAGACTAGATGATGAACAATGCGCAAGAACTCAAGTTTGTTCAGCTGCAAGCAACTGCCCTCAACGACCATGTGACGTGCCTTTTATTGCCTTGGACCTCTTCATGATCCACACAACACACGACGTGCAAATTCCCTCCACACGTTGCGCTCAACTGCCCATGCCGCGCCTTGCATGACACGAGCCCCGGGTCGATGCTAGACATAGCACATACACATGACTCAAATGACTCGATCCACTACCCACGACAGGCTTATTTCTAATAGCACTTAGACCATCAGGCCACAAACCAATTGATGAGTACCAACGTCTTTGACTCGGTAAATCCAGGTCATGGTAGTATATCCTTATTGAAATCAAACTGCAATGTGTGGAGGAGCAAGTTTGTCAATGTTGGAGAGCATTGCCGGCTGCTAGAATCCACCAGTTTTAGCACCAAGGAGTGCCGAAAGAGAAGACCAGCTGCGACACCCAGAAGGGGTCCACCCTCCGTCTGGAAGCATATCCGCACAACACCAGACTTAAGGATGAATGCGTGCCCACGAGCATCTCATAGAGCTACATGGGAGTTACCAATGGCACGATGAAATATTATTGCAGGAGCACCCTCATCTAGAGTTCAACAAACCCAACGCCACCAAAGTGGCTTTCCACGCCCTGAATGAACAAAGGTGACAGTCACTAATGAGAAGAACAATGCTCTTCACCATTTGTAGGGGGAAGAGGAGTATAGGAGGCTTTGGAAGTATGGAGGAGAAGGAAAGGCCCCAGCCTCATCCGTTTATATCCTCCCTCAGTGAAAGCAACCTGTGATGGCTCGTGGCCCAAAAGTGCCACCATCACGTTCACCCACACCCAACCCTGCCGGTGCGAATCGCAAGGAGTCCATCACAACAAGACACACGACTGCATATCTTCCCAGCTAGCGTTGACATGTAAGTGGGAAGGAATTGAAGATGGAGCCGACAGATCTAAAGGTCGATGGGTCCCGCACCCACCACCGCACGGATATAGCCGTGATAGGACGTGCAACCACCATCCATTCTGTTTGCACTGGCACATGAGAGGAGAAGAATTGAAGGCACATGTGGCTGATCAAATGGCTGGAGGGCCCCTGGGTTTGTCAGTGACATGCCTCAACTAGATGAAGCCATCATTGCTTCTACACACGATTTCAACTCCCTCCTCATCTGATGGACGACACGTGACAGGAGATTGGTAGCGTGCCCCCCAAGTTGGGCTGGCCCATCATGATGTAACCTTTCCTCCACCCATTGTGGTGACCCCCCCTTGGAATATAAAAGGGAGGCCCCTTGGGCTGGAGAAGAGGCGGGAAAACTAATTGCTGAAGCAACCAACGGTCGACGCTGTAACTTGAAATCCATCACGTCCACCTCCCACAAGAATACATCATCCACATGACATATGGTCTTTAGCCTCCGGGCGACCTAAAGCTACATAACCCATGTTTGTGTTCTTTGTTTCATACCACCCAAAATCTCGTATACGAAAGAGCAAAAGCACGCTCCCACGAATCCCACGAGGGTGGTCTGTTGACCCTCATATTTCGGTGCTCATGCAGTGACAAACGCCAACTTCCCTATGCCCTTGTGTTTGTGTCCATCGGTATCTCCAGCTACGTGTGAGACATCCGATGGCTCCTGGCTAGGAGACCGATCCCCTATTTTGTGCCTACTTCGACGTCAAAACCAAGCGGATGGTGCCCTCAAAACTAAATGCTCATAGGGCCCAAAACAAAGATTTTATGAGGTCAAGATTCAGCAACAGCTAATCTTCTTATATACTACCTCCATCTCAAAATACTTGTCACCGGCTAGTTCAAAAATGACCTAGTTGGTGACAAGTGTTTCAAAATGGAGGGAGTGCTATCAAGATTAAACATCGTGCAAAATTCTATGCACCATACAATATTCTACCCCACCTCATCCTTTATCATTGATCTGAATAACAAGAATCACTCTAAACCAACGGATTAGCCTTGGGGCCACGACCTGATCCTTGAGCACATTCCATTGTAATGCTGGTTTAGTTTGTTTCGCAAGTCAAAACTTGATTTTTTTTCATCGACGGACCTATACCCACCCTAAAATCATGGGTCTATGCTTCCATGTAATTCATGTTCATGTTTTCTTAATTATTCCCGTACATCAATGGCAAATTCAAATAGACTTTATCCGTGAATAAGCTATTTTTGATGCTCCTGTTGTCAGGCCGGGAATAGACTACGCTTGAGGATGCATGGTGAATGTCATTCGCGAATCATGTGAACTTGGTCAACAATGGTTTGGCATCTTTTCAAACAGGTGTGGCCCCACTTTATATTGAAAGCAATCCACGAACAAAGTATCTACTGGGGATACCAGCTTACAATAGCAGCATCTCCACGATGTGCACAACCAAGCTTCCAGGTTCACCACTAACTTCTAACCCTCTCGATATTCCAGAACTAAAGTAAGTGATATGAACAATTGCAAAACCCAATGATAGCTCTGAGGATTCACACCCCCACAAAAACAACTCTCTACCTAACTGACTTAAGATCTCCACCACTGCTTGTCTTCATCCCACACCCGTCACCACCAGTTCCTCACGTGCCCGCATCTTTATAGCTTTGGCAAGTTGCTCCAATGCCTTCTAGTCGCTCCCGACATACACGATCATCCAATTCTGCAAAAAGGAAAGAGGTTTAAAAATTAGGGTACTGGGTGAGGAAATAACATTGTTCTTAAAAATAAAATCATTTCTATTAAGCTAGAGAGTCCAACAAATCGCTCCAAAAAGAAAAACCATGATCTTGTTGCTCTTATCCCCTCTAACCAACATGAAATCTTCCATGAAAATTTTCACGCTTAACGGAATGGTTCCCCAGTTCATGGCATCGCTGACCACTGCCCTTAAAAACACTGCCAGTGGGCATCTAAACAGCAGATGATCCACCAATTTTTCCTCATGACATTACTGACAACAACTGCTCCCCATTCATTGCTTCCTCCTTAAATTATCTGCCATTTGAATCCTGTCTCTATAAACCAACCACACAAAGTTCCTGATTTTCAGCGGTAACTTAGACTGCCACAGATCTTCTATCCTGACATCCACCACCCTAGAGAATGAGCAGTGTCTGTACAGCGAGGCAGTAGTAAACTGCTCGTGTGGGGTTAAAGCCCACCTGATAGTATCCCCCTCATTAGTAAGCTGGACATTTTCTAGTTTCCCTTCCATATCTTCCCACTCTAATATTTCAGCATTTTCAAAATTCCTTCTAAAGGTTAAGTTAATCTCACCACCTTGCAACACTCTTGCCACTTTCCAGTTCTGCTGTTTACAAATTGAAAAAAGCTTGCTTAACCTGATTTTTAAAGGACACTCTCCTAACCATACCTTATGCTAGAATATGTTTCTTTCATTGCCCACCACATAATTATGCCCACTATGACAGATGCATTTAGCTTCATGCAACCCCTTCCAAAATTGTGAGCCACCTCTAGCATTGCCACAGAAGAAACCGTTACCTTGAAGGTATTTTTTCCTTAGCAAACTGCTACACATATCCATCCCCCCCCCCCTAACTTGATTATCCATTTTGATAGCAAACACTTATTGATCAATCTAGTATCAGTGAAGCCCAAACCCCCAAAACTCCTTGGGCCTTGCCAAATCTATCCACTTCACCATGTGGTACTTCTTTTTTTTGTCTTGAGTCCCAATAAAAGTTAGCCCTTACTGAATCCATCTTGTGGTGTACCTCCTCTAGGAGAAAGTATACCCCCAGTGTGTAATTTGGCAAGGAACTGAGGCTGCTTCCTACTAAAATTGCTCCCCCCCCCCCCGAGGACATAAGCAGCCCTTGCCAAGCTGGTAATCTTTTTCCACTTTTAGTCCCACATACATTAGCTCAGCAGTATACATTTTACAAGTGTTCACTGGAATCCCAAAGTACTTTATTCCCAGTGCCCCCTCTCTATAGCTGAGATAGTTAGCAATGTTTGCTCCCTCTTCCTTGGAGGCTACCACAACCATTACCTCACTTTTATGAAAATTAATTTTTCAAGACCGACATATTCTCAAGACAATAAAGCAGGAACTTTATATTTGCCACATTCATCCTCTGCCTCCAAGAAAATGATTGTATCATTAGCATATTGCAAGTGGGTTAGACCCCCTCCATCGAATCAGGTATTAGCCCTCTAATCAGTCCTGCATCTCTGGATTTGGTCAAAATAGTTGCCAATGCATCAGCTACCAGATTGAACAATAAAGGAGATAAAGGATCTCCTTGCCTTAATCCTTTATATTTTCTAAAGAAATTCCCAGGTTCACCATTCAAATTTATGCCCACTCTTCCCCCACTCACCACCTGTTGGATCCAGTCAACCAACTTCTTTGGCAATTTCTTCCTTTCTAAAACTTCTAGCTGGAAAAGCCAAGAAACTTTATCATAATTAAGCTGTCTCAAAATCCAACTTCAAGATTATTCCTTTCCCCTTCCTCCTCCTCAGCTCATGTAAGGTTTCATGTAGGATAACCACCCCCTCTAAAATATTTCTTCCAGAGATAAAAATTGTTTGTGTCTTGCTCACCACTGAATCAGCAACTGTAGTTAATCTTCTAGTTAACACTTTGGTAATCCATTCATAATCCACCCCAAGCAGAAAAATCAGCATGTATTATTTGATATTGTTAGCTTCCTTTAGTTTTGGAATCAAGGAGATTAACCCATAATTCAGTCTGCTCAGGTTCAGCTCCCCCTATGGAACTTATCAAACATCTCAATCACAGGTGACATGATTTGTTCCCAGAAGATTTTGTAAAAGTTTGAGGGTAACCCATAAGGACCAGGAGCTGAATTTGGTTTCATCTCCTCCAAAGCCACTTTTATTTCAAGCTCAGAGAAAGGTTCTACAAGGCTAGCAGCTTCTTCCTCTGACAGGGATCCTAACCCTTCCCGCATATCTTCTTGTAACCTCATAGACCCTCTCTCCTCACTTCCAAAAAGTTCTTTATAGTACCCCTCTATATGCTTGCTAAGTTCACTAGGCTCATATATCTCCCCTTCCGCTGTTTCCAATGAGAAGATATAACATTTTCTCCTCCTACTATTTGCCACACTATAGAAATATCATATATTAGCATCCCCCTTGCAAAATCCATTTTTCACTGCACCTCTATTGCCACACATTCTCTTCATATGTAAGGATTTCTTCTAATTCCCTTTCTAACTTGTATCTGAAACTCCATTCATTACTTCCTAGCTCCTATTGTTCAGCTTCTTTATCCAACCCTTCCATTTCCTAAAGCAACCTAGCCTTCTTCCTCCTAATCTCCCCATCTAGATTAGCCCCCGTCCCTTTACTTAGTTGTCTGATCTCTTTTTTCAACCTCTTCCAAAAGTATTGGATCTCCTAATTGTTCCTTTTTGGCCATTTCTCAATCATTTGTTTCTTGAATTCAGCCTGAGATAAGCATGCTGTTTCAAATCTAAACCCCCTCTTCATTTTAAAGTTCTTTGTCCCATCATTGTAACACCCTGTTTTGCACAAAAGGATAAACTATAGGATTAAATATTTGAAGAAATAATTTTGTCTATTGCATAGCATGCCGCTACATATTTTATTGTAAGATGAAATGCTCTTATATTTTATTTTATGTGTAGGAGTTGTCAAAATTCAAATTGATTTGTAATTTGTAAAGGATTTGAAAATTAAAAAGACTTTCCTATTCACTATACCGCCCATGGGCCAAATCCTCATATTTTATCCAAACCAGCCCAGCCCGGCCAGCTCTCCCATTTCCATTGTGGCCTGGACTCGTGGCTTAGCCGGCGGCCCAATATGGCCCATCAGCCCCTCATCGAACCCGATTCCCTGTCCCAACCCGACCTGACCTGGGATAAGGTGAAACCGGCCGGGGTTAACCCGAAACAGGTTCGAGTTCTTTGTAGCCAAAATCTTTCCCCATGATTCTATCTCTAAGCCTTGACATTTGAAGTCTTCCTATGGATAAAATGAGTAGAACTCCTTGTTCTCTATGACATGGTACTAAAACCCTATAAATAGCGGTCTATTTTCCCCGAATTTTGATCTGCAAGAACCAAACCCTAGCATCGAGCAAAATCTTTGAGCTAGATCAATTTGCTATCTCTTCAAAGAAATTGGAGCAAGGAGAAGAACGAGGAGCATGTGAGCAAGCTTTTCATCCGGTTCCCATTGCAGAAGAAGCACCGAAGGGGAGGTTTCACCATCACCGAGCTTAAGGAAGAAGGGGACGTTGTCGCACATCGGTTTCCAGTGACTGCCGCCGCCCGAGGACCATACTAGGTGAAGGACTGAGGATGTGACTGGAGGGGGGGGGGTTAATGGGAGCCTAATATAATTCTTTCACAAGAACCCGGCCTATGTTCCATGTTCAAAACCCCAAGCAAAAACCCCTTAAGTAAAGTGACAAAAAATAATAACCAATGGAATAGAAATTATCTTCACTAAGTTACAAAGTCATAAGAAGAAGAATATGATCAAACAGACATTCGGTTAGCAAAATACAGCCAAAACAGTGAATGAACATCGGGCTAAAACTATCAGTCGGACATTATCTGGTAGGGTCATACATTGTCCGGTTGGAGGTTTCTGAAAACTCAAACTGTAAGTCAGACATTTTTTGGATCAAGTCGGACATTATCCTGTAGGACCATACATTGTCTGGTATGAGGTCTCTGGAAACACAAATGTCTCCCAAAACCCGCCACTTTCTTCCCAAACTTGATTCTTGAGCTATAGATCACCAAACTGGATGAAACTTGGACACAAAGGTCACCTCAACACAACGAACAAGTTTCCAAAAAAGGTTTTTCATAAATCCAAAGATTTCCCTTCCAATTTTGGATGAACTCAAAAACCTAGGTTTTGGGGGAACGAGGAGAAATCCATGAAATTAAAGGGGCTAGAGACATGGATTCACTCCAAGAGTGGAGGTAGATGATGAGGCTCATTGTAGCACCCAAATTCTCGGAAGGAATTGAAGAAAAAAAATCCTCAAATCACGAAGTCAAAAATCGAGCAAAAAAATACATCTGAAAATCACAAAAATAAAAAACATTGCAGCTCAAGATAGGAGAAGAATTAGCCCAAACATACGGATGTATTGATGCAAATCAAGAATCTACAAGGTTTGGAAACCAACCAAACATTCTCCCACTCTTTGGAAGATTGGGGAGATCTCTCACTTCTCTCCTCTCTTCTCTAAGACATGAAGCACACAACACACCTAGCAAAATAAAGACCTAAAACCAAGGGGCTAGGAGAGGGATACCTCCCACAACAGTCATATGGTTCTTTTTATAGTGAAGAGCAAAAGATTAGAATGCCTCTATGGGCTAAAAGAAAAAATTACATCTAGTAAAGGGTAGTTTTATTCGACTTCCACTGCGCCGCACTTGACGCCATCGATCCGACCATTTTTTGCTTCACTTCCACATATCCTCCGCGATGATGTCACATGCAACATCCGTCGTCGCTCCTTCACCATTTTTGAGGCAAAACTGGGAAACCCTAACCCGACTTGCTTCACGATGAAGCAAGCCGCTGGATGTTGACGCATGTCTTTACACCATTTTCATCCGTTTATCAATTTTGAGGTGTAAACTGACAAACATTTTCCCACTTAGTTTTGAGGCCCAAACGAAGAAACCGTTGTGGTGATTTTGAGGCCCAAATCACCAAACCGTATACCTTGGTGTTAAGGCCCAAACCAAGAAATAGTCATCACTGATTTTGAGGCTAAACCACTGACAAACCATCACCATCAGTTTTGAGGCTAAACCGAGAAACCCACGCTTCTCATCTCCTCCACATGTATGATGCAAATCACACACGGTGTCACCCGACCTCCCGATTGTCCGGCCACCGGGTACCCGACTTATGTCTGAACATCCCCAATCCTCCACACCAAGTCTCCTACTCCTGCGTCGATCCTCATCATTGCCCGACATGTCGCATTCACCACCTACACAACACGAGACCAAATTTGACAGGTTTGGGAAAACCGGATAGTCCGGTTTGGTATTCCGGATACTCCAGTTTTTATAGTTTTAGAGTGAAGATCAAGGAAGGGGAAAACATGAAGAAATCTGAAGTTCAAATATGTTTGAGGCATGAAAAGGAACAATAAATATCAAGGAGCCAAACAGAAGGGATTGAAGCCCAAAGCTAATGTCACAAAAACCAGATGTTCTGGTTTCAGATTCCAGATGGTCCATTTTTTCCTGAACAAATAGAGTCCGATTAGAGATAGAGATCTAGTTCATTTTAGAAAGATTTTCCCATATCGGTGTAAAAGAGCTATGTCCCTTCTTCCTCTAAATACATAGGTCACAACCGATTGATGTAACCAACAATTGAACTTACACAATTTTCTTAAACCCTAGTTTTTACCCAAGTTTTCTCTACTTTTCATTTTTCTTGCAATTAGATCTAGTATCCGCCGTCGTAGCCCCTTGGGCGTGTTGTGGTCTTCCCTCTTTGTCGTCCAGACATCGCTTGGCTAGAGGAAGGGCTTCCTCGTCGATGCCGGGAACACCCCTGACTGCTGTCAGAATTGACAAAATCGGAGGGTCCAATTTCTAAAACTGTATAATCCAGTTTTGCTATTTTGAGCAGGTGCTTCCGGCTCCCTGTTCGATTTGTGTGCCAACCAAACCATCCACTCTATTTCTAATCTTCGCACTAGAGAAGTATTTTCCTTCACCCATCTCATCATCATCATCCAAACCTCCCTGTCTTGCTCCAAATATAGTCCCACCAGAATGCCCCTAGGCTGAGGTCTAGTTCCAAGAGAAATTCTACCCCCACCAACTTTCTTAGATATGTTATATTTAAATCAACCTTTATTGCCTCCTGGAGACAAATGACATCCACTCTATGTTTGGAAATCAACTCTTTCAGCTGCCCTCTCCGTCCCTTCCCTCCTAATCCTCTAACATTCTAGAAGTAGATCTTCATGGCTATTTTATATCAATTGCTCCCTTCCTTACTTTATGCATTGTAACCCTGGCCTTTTTTAATCCCCTAGAGTCTTCTCTAGAAGTGCTTCTGGGATCCCCTTCTATATCATCTTCTTTTGTTGTAACACCCTAGAATCCACAATCACCCCAGAATGCTATTAAACACCACAAAATAATCATCAAACTAAAAAATATTAGAAAATTCAACAGCATTTCCTCTATAATATCAAGCATCGCGGAAGCAAAGACATATAATAGATCAATAATAATCAAACACACTAGCAACAATATAATCACCCTAGCAATGAATATGAAAACATTTAATAATAAGTTCAATGACCACACCACATGAATAATCCTCAAGAAGACTAAAAGAATGAATTCACATTATTAAGTTCCAAGCAGAAGGCTTCTAAACATAATGAGGTGAGACGTGTAGCTAATCCCCTTCCCTTCTAGCAATCATCAAGTACCTGAAAAGAGTAAAGCAGGAGTGAGATGAAACATCTCAGCATGCAAATTGTTTGACAAGCTATTTAAACCATGAGTTTGATGAATCATTGATTTTTCATAAATTCATCTTTATAACAAGGTATAATATTGGTATAAAGTACATGATCCTCAGTCAAAACATAGCTGCAAGTTGGAGCTTTAATAATGATAAAGAAGATATAACATTGTCAATATACTTCATGAACGCATATGAATGCAATGCACATGACTTCTGCCTTCATACCTCTAAGGGTATGAAGCCGCATCATACCCCTCCTCGGGTAAC
>VSTD030001345.1:0-13300 GCA_008808055.3 Sporobolus alterniflorus | reverse complement strand
CAAACACCAAAGGTTGCATCTATCTTGTGGCAGAGGTAACCCGAATGTAAGACAGCCTCGAAAGTATTCAGGAGGCCTCTCCCAAAAATAGCGTTGTAGGGGAAGATCGTGTCAACGACGTGAAAAGTGATGTACTCCATTCGAGGGTTCTTTGGGGTGCTGAACGACACCATTAGGGTGATGACCCTGACAGGTTTGATTCTTTTCTCACCGAAGCTGTAGAGGGGCTTTGGTGGTTCTTTGAGCTATTTTCGGTCGAAACACATTTTTTGATGGCTGTGAGGAAAAGGATTTCGGCTTGGCTTCCATTGTCGATGAGGATTTTGGTGACGTCCCATCTATCGATGTGAACGGTGATGATCATGGTGTCGGTGTGAGGAAATGAAGCTAGGTTCACGTCTTGGGCTGAGAAGGTGATACGCATATGTGACCATTTGGTTTGGGTAATGGGTCCATCGATAGCTACATGATTTACTTGCTGGTAATAGTGTTTGCACTGTCTCTTGGTATCAAAATCGGTGTTGGAACCTTCGGTGATTGTTGCGAAGGTGGGTGGGTAAGGTGTCAGGTTGTTGCGAAGGTTCTTGGATTTGTGGAGGAGGTGGTGGCGGAGGGTTGGCTTCGGTCTTGACTTGAGGGTTGGTTTTGTTTAGTATTGATTTGTGGCACTATCGGAGGATATGTTATTTGTGGACTTGGCGAAGGTTATGAGTGATTGGTTGTGGCATAGTGGTACGATTGGTAAAAAGCTGAGGCTTGGGCTTGGTTGTTTTGGTAGGCTTGTGGTGAGAAGTGCAAAGGGTAGGATGGAGAGTATTACTGGTGGTGGGAAGCCCATTGCATAGTGTGATTGAGTTCTCTGGGTGCCGTTTGCTGTGAAGCTTGGTTGGATTCCAAGTCCACTTTCCTTTTGGACTCGGGGAATATGAGGCAATCTTTTGTGCGGTGGTTGTTCTCACTGACATGGAACTTGCAGTACAGAGGTCCGAATGTGCATGGGCCTCGGCCGTGAGTGTGGCCACGGTTTGGCGTGTCAGCTCTTTGGTTGTACTGAGTGGGTCTTTGGTCGAAGGTCCTTTGGTTCCTTTCCTGCATAGGTGTCCCAAAGTTCTTCTCCCAGTTCTCTGGTGGTCCACAACCATCATAATCAATACTATGTACTAGCTTAGGGTAGTTGCATTGATTGTCATTGTAGCGGGGTCTTGGGGCTTTGCCTTCCTTTGAAGTTTTCCTTTGCTGCAAGAGCTTGCTGAAATGCTAGATCTCCAACTTACTGAATTTTGCAAACTGTTCGTTAAGCTCCAACACTGGTTTGGGCCGCTTCCTGAGTAGATGACTGTGTAAAGGCCCCACCCACAGTGCTTTGATGGCTTGTGCGATGACTTGATCATCGCATACTTCTAGAGCATGAACCTTGAGCTGTAGGAATCTTTGATAAAAGTTGGGAAGTGTTTCTTTTTCTCGCTGAGCTAGGACAAGAAATCTTCTTCCGTGTCGAGCTCCGCTTGGAACCCTTGAAAATTGAGACGGAACTTCTCTTTTAATTGCTGCTAGGAATAGATGCATTTTGGCAGGAGCCTAGAGTACCAATTTGCTGCAGCATGCTCTAGGGAGATGATGAGGGTGGCTTCGTCTCCCCCGGCTAAGGCTATGGTGGCTTCATAACACATGATGAATTTGCACGCATCGGTGTTGCCGTGGTATTTTGGTGGAGGTGTGGCTTGGTAGTTGGAGGGCCATGTCGTGAGTTGTAGGTGATTGGCCAGTGGACTTTTGGGGTATGTGGTGTTGAGATGCGGCTAGGATGGTAGTTGGAAGAATTGATTTTGTAGCGGAGGTGATGGTGGGAGGTGGTTGGGGATGTGGTATTGTGGCGTGGGTGGTGAGGGATGTGGTTGTGTGGCTGAGGTGGAGGGTTGGCATTGATGGGATGCTGCATTTGATCGAGCAGAGGCTCTTGCCTCTATTCCAGCTAGCGAAGGATGTTGATGCTGTACTGTAGCTCATTAAGCCTTGCCCACCGTCTATTGATATGCTGTCTTCAAGCTTCGGCACACTGAGTTGCTTCTTGCCTCCTCACGATGGATTCTTGTTCTTGTCGGAGCCTCTCAGTTTCGTGCTGGACTCTGATTAATTCCCCTCTTCTACAGCTTCATCTTCATAATCTTCTTCATCCCAGTCTTGCACTTGGACTTGGTTGGCCTTGGTGTCGCCCAGAATGACTTGTGCTAGCAAAGGTGCCCGTAGAGGTGACTAATGTGGGTTACCTCCATTTGTTTGGGTTGAGCTGGTGCCTCCACTAATTTGACTGGCGCCTGGGGCGGTGGTGGACATGTTGTTGGTTGGTTGGTGTAGCTGGACCATTGGAATATTGCCGAAGGCTAGATGTTCCGGGCCTTCAGTGATAGTGGGGAGGGTTTGAGTGGATGGGTGGTGGAGAGGTGCTTGGTTTTGAGCGGTGGCTTGGGGTTGATCTTCGTCTAGATGGAGACGTTGGCTAGTTCATCACGGTGGCATTATCAGTGTTGTTCTCAGGCTTAAGACACGGTGGGCGCCATATGTTGGGACTAAATAGCAGAGGCTACATAGTCCTAAACAGGTGTGAGATGGAGGTTGCAAACGAGGGTATGAGAGAGGACAGCGACAATAAATGAGAGCAATAATTGTACCTAGGTGTCCCATTAATGAGCACCTGGGGTCTATTTATAGGGTAGTTAAAAGTTAACCATTAAAATGTACGTAATGCCTCCATTCAACTACCACACTCTAAGACACAACAACCATGGGGTCATTACAGTCTTTTAGTATTTACAACAATTTCTGTGCCTAACCAAACAGGGCTTGACATGTGTCCACTGCTGGGGCGGCTTTGTCCTGGGAGAGCTCCGGCGACTTACGACCTCCGAAGCAACCTTCCAGTCCTCGAGGATCTCCGCTCAGGTGAATGCCGACTAGACCTCCAATCGAACTGGAGCTTCGCTGTCATGTGAAACCGTCCCTTCTTGCAAAACATGCGACGAAGTTGTTGACTGTCATGATACTGGCGAAGGTCCAAAAGCGTGAGGTGGAGCTTAGTAGGAGGATCTCCTTGCTGCCCTTGCTCGTTATCCCCAACACTAATGGCGCGTCGCTGGGCACCACCACCGTCGAGGTGGATGGTGCTGGCCCCCAGCCAAGCGATGACATCGGGGGCTCACTGTGGGACAAGGTGATGCTTGGAGCCAGCATCGGTGTACCCGGGAGCGCTATCTCGGGTGATCCGTCCCTAGCCCCCAGGCCCTCAGGTGTCGTGTGACACCCCTGGTGTTACTGTAGCAGCTGCAGTGTTTAAACAACAACTCACTATGTATTTTGGAAGGTTGAATGAAATTCTTGCAAGTTGGGTTTGTATTATGAATATTGTAAGGTTTGAATTTCAAATTCAAATTATTTTCTTTGTATTCAAACCAAGCCTTTTTGGCACTTGTTTGTAACTCGAATTCTTACAGACAAGTGTGCCCAATTAAATTTACTTTTGTGTAGATCAAGTCAAGAGAGAATTTTAGAGAATTTCTCATATTTTTCCCAGAAGGTTCGAAGCCCTTTAAAATTCATAGAACATTCAAATATTGAATCTGTTCTAGGATTTTTAACTTTATTTATATTGGGAATTTTTAGTCGGCACAATTGAGAAAGTTGTGAACACTACTCCAATATAGCATCATGCAAAATTTTGGAGTTTTTGGAGCAGGGGAAGGCTTCGATTTTGAATTTACAAGTTTCTACTGAGTTTGAATATTAGAAAAAAATAAATCAGCCTGGACCCACTTGTCAGTGGCCCATTTCCTATTTACCACCCTGGCCCAGTAACCGGATCGGTGCCACCCACCACGGCGCCAGTCACCGAGCAGTGACCACGCTCATAGTGTTGAGCGCCACCGAACCGGCCACCACCGTCGTCGACGCCACCGCTCCACGTGCCCTGGCCGACCTTATCTTCACGCGTGGACGGGCCATGGAGAAGCCTCCTCCATTTTCTCCTCTCACGCTCACTCTCCCTCTCGCTCTCCGCTCTGCTTCTGCACTCGCACTCACTGCTCGGCTCGCCATCGAGCGCCACCACCATCTACCTCCGTCAATGTCTGAGCCAATGAACCGCACCACCGTCTTCCATTGAAGGTGTAGCAACACCTTCAAGCTCGAGCCGCCGGCCACATCACCTAGTAGAGCTCCATCCCCGACCGCTTCTTCCTCCGTGAGACGGCCACCATCGACCACTACGCTTTGACCTCCTCCGGGCCAACTGACCGTACCGCAAGCTTCCTCACCATGGTGCTTCCCTAGCCCGTGAGACCGACCGACCTCTGCTACTTCCCGACCCTAGGTTCTACTCTGGCAGCCACTGGTCTGAGCCGCCGTTGTCAGCTACCTCACCGTCGACAAGCCGCCCCGGTCAACCTTTGTCCTCCCAACCACCTCCCATTGACTCACCGTGGGACAAGCTTCCTCCCCAGCTACTCGTGCTTCGGTCGTAGAGGGCAGAAAGGCCTAATGGGCTAGATCCTTTTACCCGGGCCGGTTTCTGCAGCAGCGGTGGATGAGACCCGTAGCAACAGTGTCGTTTTTCTTTTATCTTTCGTATTAATTCAAATTTCATTCAAATCAAGCTCAAACTTCTGAAATTCATAAGAACTTGATTATATTCTATAAAATTATAAATTTCATTCCATAATTTGAATTCAAACTTAATCTCTGAAATAAAATTGTAAAATAATTTTTTTATTTAATTATTAATTCATAATTAATTATCCCTAATTCCAATATTCATGGAAATTTAACCAAAACTAGTTCTGAGCTGTCCAAACCTAGAAAACTTGTTAGAACCCCCTGTTCATGAGTTATGACTATGGAAATTCCATTTTTGCCTTGTTGGTGTAGCCTTAAGTAATTAAGACTCTCTTTTAAGATCTTGACAAGATTTCACCATGAATGACTAGTGCTGATCATAAAACCTAAGAATACCTCATAGTTGGTCAAGAATGGTGTTAGGAAGTATCAAACCCCCTTAAGCTATGTTCTTAAGTGTAGTTAGCTAATAGGAGTTAATGAAGGAAATGAAAGAGATAAGTTATTAATCACCTTAAAACAAATGAGCCGTGTCGCTCTTACCATCCCGATCATTGTACCTTACGTTAACTTCATGCATCATACCGCATAGGTTCTGACCCCGTTAGATTGGAGAACATGCCAAGCTTTGATGAAGCTAACTTTTCTTCTTCTCTTGACCAAGACAAGCACCTTGTATCCTCCTTGAATAGGATTTTCGCTTTATAATATTTATGTTATGTCATGATTGTGCACTTAAGTATAGGAGTTTGATGCAACCCTAGTTGCACTAAGAACACCCTTACTAAAACACTTTGTTTCCCATTTGAAGGAAAGATAATGATAGTATGCTATGCTTAGTTGTATAGGCTATCGGTAGAAGACGAATGGTTGGAATGCACTCGCGATAGGGCCCTTTCTATTGATGGAGGTCCTATGTGGTTTAGAAAGAAGATTTGAATGGTTGGCATAATTGGAGATCCGGTAGGGCAATTAGGGGAAATGGGAGAATATTGGAGTGGTCTGATCTAAAATTCAGAGCTCCAAGGTTGTAGCCCCCGCCTGTATCAATTAAGGACCGATCGCCTGGCCCCGGTGAGCAAGTTTGAGTTGTATACTAGTGCATACGAGATTTATGGGGTTCTGTAATCTTAGTAGCATCGTGTGTCACTGAGACGGAAGCTATCTTACCATACCTAATGGGTGAACATCAGGATAGTGCATGGGCCACTGACAGATGCCCATCGCGGTATCGTGTGGAAGACGTGTGCTAGGGTGAGGTGAGCCCTGATCGTCTCCTTGATCACGTCGTGAACTGTGGCCACTCGTGGTGCCTTTGTGGCTCTCGTGTGATGTGTTGTTAGGTTTTATCCTTTGCAACGTGTATATTGATTCGAATCTCCGCGATTAGCCTAGGATATGGGTAACACATGCCCGTTGCAATCATTCCGTAGAATTATCAACTTCATAATATTGTGATGATAACTATATGGATGGATGACTACTTGGTAGTCATGGATTATGTTAATCAATATTGCTTGGATACCTTTGCATGCTTAGAGTAGGATGCAAACATACTCATGTTAATCAATGTAACTTGGCTAATTAACGTGCTTAATAGTACTTAATCTAGATGCTAATAGGCTTGAGTTATTAATCTTGTTTAAAGCCTTTGCATTTCTAGTGGTGACCTTTTGGTCACCTTGGTTAAGTCTTCCTGAGAGTAGTCACTCAATCTTTGCTCTTGTTGTCTTCTGTGTGTAGGTGAGGAACTGCTTCCTCTTTATGATGATGCCGACGAGGGTTATCAGTGGGAAGTCCAAACTGATGAGGGTTGGACTCCATACTAGGATCCTCAGGCTTAAAGCACTGATGGATGATATTCTCTTCTAGGGCAAAGAGAATATTCTGATCATTGAGAGAAATTGCTTCCTCAAACTCTGATTAATCTGCTGAAGCGTGATTTTGGCTTCAAACCTCTTTTGTACAACTAATACGTGAACCTAAGCTGTAATAACTTCAACTTGAACTTTAAAATATGGTATTGCACTTATGTGTGTTGATTGTGTTCTCGCTTCACCGAGAATTGCTCAAGCTGATCCTGGTCGATGAACCCCTCCCCGATGTGGTTCTGTCACACCAACAACTTAGACTTGGTTACTTTGGAATATTTGCCCACATGAGATTTTGTATCTATCGAGCCATAACCACACTAATCAATCTAGCTCATCAAAGCAGGGGTCATGCATGAGTACTTTCAACTAATCTCAAGCAAATGGAGTATGCATAATCTAACCATGTCCTGTAGGAGTTTCTTTTATTGACTCTATTAAACCTACCTACTGGAAGCAACCATTCTAGCAATCAAGACAATAGCAGTGGTACAATCAATGAGACAAGTGACAAGATAACTGGAAAAGCTGAGAATGGAATGAGACAAGCGAGGACTCATACCTGGGCACCCGGCATCTCCCCCAAGCTTAAATCTTGCAAGATTTAAGCAGTAGGGTTAATCCCGAAGTGACCGAAGAGGTCGTGCATCATGCTGGTCTGTGAGTTGATGGATGCTTGCATTTTTGTTTACATGGTTGCAAAGTCATCCATCCGTCACTCGAGTTGTTCGATCCCCTCCGTAGAGTTTTCCCCAACCAATAGTCCGGAGAATGAAGGGAAGCTCTTCATCCATTCCAGCACTATTGATCAAGTTTACATCGTATACATGAGTGTGACCAAACTCTCACTGACGGAGAGACTTGTACTTCTCTATCTCCTCGGTGCTACGGATGGAAATGTCGTCACGGTCTGTGGCCATAGGAACGTCATCGTGTGCAAGATAGCGGATCAACCCCCTGGTCTCATGCTGTGAGGCATGAAGGACGAAGACCATGCAGAGTCTTATGATCCATCACCAGAGCATGAGCCAGAGCCTTGGCTGGATGGGCCAGACGAAAACGCTCGCTTCACTCCACATATCAATTTCTTCATCCTACACAGCACTTGCAACAACAACACACAACAATAAGTACCTACCACCCTAAGTGTCAGCGTTAGCGTTAGCCAAATGGGTGGAAAGAAACCAAGGGCTGTGTAGAGAGATTACAAGCGATGATGCTAGCAAGAAAACTTGGACCTTGGAGAAGGATTCAGAGACTTTCCCTTCATTCTTTTCCAAAGTTCCTTTTATTTATTTATTTTAATTTTTTTTGATTTTATGATATGCAATGATGGAAAACAAAAACATGCTGTGGAAAAGGAGTAAATAAAAATATGGTTGATGAAAGGGAGAGAGATAAAAATTAAAGATGACATATCTAGTGTAAAAATCTTTGTGGTGCTAATATGCAAACAATCATTTGTGGTCATCGGATCCATAATCAATGACTACAATTAGGGGTGGATTGGAATTCTTGCAAAATCTGGGGTCTAATGGCAAAGATCCCAGGATTTTTATTGATTTTAAGAATTGTTTTCAACTGGAAAAATGGTGAGCTAGATTCACAGTCCCGTGGACTGGATAGGTGCTCAGTTCATATGAACCAACGGCCATGGAGTGGCGGTGCCCCAGCTAGAGTTGTGCGCGCTAGCGACTACGGGGCGCGAGGTCTCGCCACGGGTGGGGGTAAAGCAAGAGGAGGTACTGGGGGTTCTCACCAATGGTTTCAATGGCCGGTGCAGTAATAGATGGAGGTCGGTGGTGGTGGATGATGGTGGCAGTGAGTGAAGCTTCGTGGGCGAGGTGCTCTGAGGGCAGAGGCAAAAATTTGTTGAGGGCAACAAACGTGATGGAGTCCAATGTTGCCTTAGCCTTCTTTTTATAGGGCCTGAGGGGATGGGAGGCGACCAATCGGGGAAGGTCAATGGTTGCTGGCGGTGGTGGGTCTTGATGGCCATGGTGCGCCGGTTATGGGAGTTGAAGGCAAGGGGAACGGAAGGGAAGGGGAGAGGATGGGGCGGCGGCGCCGTTTCACCTAGAGGAGGAAAGCTAAGCAGGTCGGCTCGGCCACATGGGCCGGCAGGAGAACTGGGCTGGCCAGGACGGCCCGGGCCAACTACGATTTGAGAAAGGAAAAAGAGTAGGCCACAAAGGACTGTGCTGGAAATGGCTTTCAGGCTGAATTGGGAGAAAAGAGAAATTGGGCTGTAGAAATTGTTTTCAAATTTTGGTACAAGGTTTTGGATTCAAAACAATTGGTTTTAAATATTTTGAAACCAAATTTAAACTAGGTTCAAAATAGGATAAAATCAAATAAAATTTTTGGAAGCTTTTCAAATTTGGAATTTGGTTTAAATATTCAAAATTTAAACCAATATCTTTAAATGAGGAGATTTATATAATAAACCAAAGCAAGTTTTTGAAAATTAAAAATGAAATTTAAATCTTTTTGGAAAATAAGCTTTTGGATTTTGAGACCTGGGATTGAAATTTAAATCAAAATCTTGAAACCAAGGATATTTTCAAAAATGAAAAGAAATGATTTTTCGAAAGGCTTCAACGGAGTTTTGGTTTTGAATTTGAATCTAATTCGGATTTCAACGAAAGCGATCACTCTCTACTCGCACTTATAAATCTAAAGCAATACATTAATACAAAAATAAATGCATAGTGACATGAATGCAACAAACATTTATATAGAGGCAAAATTGATTTAATAATTTAGAAAATATACTTTTGCCTAAATGAATCGATTTTCTCCTTTATAATCTAAGGCAATTTTTTAAATATTGAGAAAAAGGTTTTAAAATTTAGTGAATTTTAGTCACATTCCAAAATTCAAAATTTTGGGGTATGACACCATTGGAGCCAAAACGACGTGGTCCTTAATCGACAAAGGCGGGGATTACCACCTTGTAACCTTAGAATTTCCACGGCCTTCTCCTCACCCTTCCCTTCCGAGTGCTCCACTTTCTCCTATTTGACCGGCCCGGTCACACCAACAACATGAGCATAAACATAACCTCTACTCATCATATCCAAACTATCCTTTTAGTTCATAAAAGAGAGGTCCTACATGCGAGTGGGACCTACCACTTGTCTTCTACCGATGGCTATCAACTACTCATAGCACATCTAGTCGAATAAAAGTAAGATATCTACAACAAGGATACATATGGAAGGGTACTAACATGCAACCTATCACTTCATCATACAAGACCCTACACATAGTGCACAATCAACACATCCGTAGATAAGATAAAGCGAGACTTAATTTCATTTCTATAGGTACTATATGCACCAGGGCTTGTGTTGCTCAAAGGAAAAAGTTAGCATCTGTGGTGCTTTATGAGGTTGTCCCACAATCTCCTTTGCAATAGCTTCCTTCTCAGATGAAAACCGGCAACGGCGATGATTCCTACATGTGATCACATGCCGATTTATATTTAAAATGGATTTGAACAAGATTTCACTTTTAACCATTCAATTCAAGTGCTACTGCCAAGTTTTGTATTTTTCATGGGTAGGTCTCAAATTTAGAAGAATAATGGGACTAGTTTCATTATTTTTGGAGAAGAATTGAATTTGCTATTAATTTTTTAAGCTTAAAACATATTTAAATGAATTCTAGAAAAGAAAAGGAATTACAATTAACTCCAGCGCACTGGGCCAAAATTGGAAAAAGTGGCATGGTTCACGCTACGAACCAACCTGCTAGGGCCTGACAACCACCACAGCGCAAGGCCTGCCTAGGCCCAGGCCGAAATGGCCTTATAGCCGGCCACAGCGGCTGGGCCAACCTGGTAACGACGCTAGGCCACGGGTGCTGGAGCGCACACAGAGTGTGCGTGGCATCGACAGCACATGCGGTGCATGGCTTGGCGCTGCATTGAGAGGTTCACCGAGGGAGCTTGCACTAGTCGGGCAAGGAGTTGACGGCGAGGTCTCACCAGAGTTAGCTGACACTGGTGGGCTACGGGCGCAGCGGCGGTCGACAACAGTCTGCCAGTGGTCAAGGGATATGGCGGTCGAAGGAGGCTTCTGGTGAGCTCCTGCATATGAGAGGGAGTGAGGGGGCGGTGTTTACATCGAAACAGGGAAGAGAATGGCACCGGCGGCACCACTCACCATGAAGGAGCGGCCAAGGCAGCATGACGATGGTGGGGACTGTCACCAGCGGTCAAGGGCTTGATTGGTTGGTTCGGTGATCTTCTTCGGTGGCTTGGGGTGCTCGAGAACCTGCCCATGATGAAGACGACCAGCCGGAGTGAGCTGTTGCCGGCTGTGGCCAGAAAGGGGAAAATGGGGGACATTAGCGGTGTGGCTTACCGATGATTCTAGAACAACTGCAGTGTCGACCCCGTCCCCGTGACCTGTGCCACACTGAGGAGGGTTGCGCGCATCTGTGGAAGAAGGGAGGGAGGCAGTGAGTGAAGCTAGCTCTACGTGCCGGTGAAAAGCAGGGAGCTGGCGGCGGCGGCGCTCACCACTTTAGTGGTTGGCGGCGATGGCACAGACAATAGGTAAGTGGGAAAGTGAGGTGGAAAGGATGATCTTGGTGCCTGCCACTTGGTTCGGCCAACGGAGGGAAGGCAATGGGGGGGCATCGAGGAGGGCCGGTTGGTGGGGAGGAGTGGGTGGTGAGGTGCGATGACTGGCGGTGAGGGGCACGGTTGGGCCCGTTCCCTTTGTCGAGTGGAAGATGCTCTTGGGACTCAGTGTGTCGGCTGGCTTGGCCAACGGGCAGGCATGGCACGAAGTGATAGCTGAGGTGGTCCAAGCAAGGTGGGGCTGCTCGGAGTTTAGCCTTGTTGGGGCGCAAATGGCAGAGGCCTCATGTGGCGCGCTGGTTGGGCGGAGCAGCAGAGTTGGGTGCCATGCAGCAAGGCTGTTGGGACGGCCACGAGCGATGACCTCGGGAGGCAAGGTGCCCTAAGTGCGGGATGTCGAAGAGTGGGTGGTGGCAAGTACTTGTCGGAGAGGCGGGAGGTGACAGCACCAGGGCCGGGAATCGCGTGGCACCAGGGCGGCGAGACGAAGCCGGGCGTGGTGAGGATTGGGGAAGGGCACTGACACCTTGATGGCGGCCCCACATGGTAAAGGGTAAGCAGGAGACGGGTCGGGATAACAGGTCCGATCCGTTAGGAAGAAGAAAGTCGGCTTCGGAGTTATGAATAATCTTTTCCAATGATGCAGAAAAGGAGTTAAATCGAAAGAAATAGCTAGATGCCTCCAAAAAATATGAAATTTTGCCAGGAGGTACACTAGACCATTTGGAGCAACTTTCATGTTGATAACTTGGACTAGATTGCAACTGATTTTGAATTAAAATTCAAAAACAGTTCTGGACTTGAATTCAATTTGAATTCAAGGAAATTTTGAGAATTTGACACAATTTGATGTTTGAGAAGGATGATTAAGGTACAAATTGCCTAATTAACATCTAGGATGTTACACTAGATCTAGTGGACTATCTCCTCGGCCTCAATGAGAAGTCTGGGGCAAAAGATCATCCTCTTGCCAGGCTCAATCCAGTTCAGAGGGGGCGACATCGGCGACCATAGAGTGCTTCGAACAGTGCCATCTTGAGGCTCTCTTGATAATTGTTGTTGTAAGAGAACACAACCAATGGCCATTATTTGTCCTAATAGTTCAGCACACAAGAGCATTTCTTCAAGAATGTGGTTCACTTTCTCTGTATCTGACCATCGATCTGTAGATGATATGCTAAACTATGGATTAGTTGTATCCCCAAGGAAGCATGTAGCTGCTCCCAGAAATGGGCAACAAACTGGGGTCCTCTATTAGAAATGATAGTCTTGGGCATGCCATGCAAACACAAGATGTGAGCAATGTACAATTCGGTGTACTTCTCGGCCCTGTAGTTGGTGTGCACCGGCATGAAATGAGCAGACTTGGTGAATCGAGCCACTATCGCCCATATGGAATCTTACTTGCGGGAAGAGAGAGGCAGACCCACGATGAAATCCATACTGACATCTTCCCATTTCCAGGCATGAATATTCAGAGGTTACGGCAATCCGGTAGGCCTCAGACGATCATCCTTAACCCTTTGATATGTGTCGCACTCTGCCACATAGCAAGCAGTCTCGCGCTTCATTCTAGTCCACCAGAATTACAGTTTCAGATCATGGTACATCTTCGTGCTGCCGGGGTGGATGGAATATTTGGAAGTATGAGCATCATCGGAAATCTTCTTTCACAGCCCATGGTCCTTTGGAACCACTAGTCGGTCTTTGAACCATAGTGTACCATGTTCATCCACATGGAAACAATCAACCTTGGGATCACCCTCGGCCAGCCTTCCCTTGATGTTTGTGACTCCATCATCATTGCCTTGTGCTACAATGATTTCCCCTCTTAGCATCAAGGTGAGGGTCCACTATATTGGGCCAAGTCACGAGGTACTCAAACGTTGGATTCTTCTCCCATGAGGCAAACAACAGGTAAGTCGTTGAGTGGGACTTGCGGCTGAAGGCATCCGTAACCACGTTCGCCTTTCCTGGGTGAGAGTGAACCTCCAGATCATAATTCTTAATCAATACCAGCCATCTTCTCCAGCGCATGTTTAGATCGCCCTGAGTAAAAATGTACTTTAAGCTTTTGTGGTTAGTGTAGATATGGACCACATACACAAGAAGATAGTGCTGCAAGTCCATAGAGCAAGGACAACATCAGCAAACTGAAGATCATGAGTGGGGTAATGCACTTCATGACATCACAGTTGTCATGAGGAATACGCAATGACATGACTATAGATCG
>VSTD030001344.1:0-13301 GCA_008808055.3 Sporobolus alterniflorus | reverse complement strand
AATCCTATCAATTTATTATTTAGGTGAAATGCATTAGCTGGCAAGTTTTAAATTCTTATGAAAATTAGGGTGTTACACCTCCCGAGAGCCTCCATGATGTCAAGAAGTTGATAGGGTGCATGGCTACCTTGAGCAGGTTCATCTCATGACTCGGCGTTAGGGGACTCCCATTCTTCAAGCTCCTCCAGGAACATGACAAGTTCCAATAGACTCAGGAGGCACTGGAGGCCTTCGAAGGCCTGAAGAAGTATCTGACTACCCCCACCTACTCTGGTAGCCCAGAACCACATGAAAACTTACAGCTTTACATATCCTCTACAAGTAATGTGGTTAATACAGCTATAGTCGTTGAGTGGGGGGAGTCGGACACCCATCACAAGATCCAACATCCAGTCTACTTCATTAGCGAAGTGCTGAGCCACTCCAAAACTCGATATTTCCACATCATGAAGCTCACATATGCATTATTGATCACGTCCCTCAAGCTATCCCATTATTTTCAGGTGCACCGGATCGTGGTCTACACATCATCCGACACTGGGTGAAATACTAAACAACAAGGAGGCAACTAGGAAACTCTCTAAATGGGCCATTGAGTTGTTCATGTACGACACATCTATAAGCCAAGGACAGTAATCAACGCTCAAGCTCTAAGCAACTTCGTGGCCAAGTGGACAGAGGCTCAAGCACCCCCTAGAGAAAGAGAGTTGGAATATTAGACCATTAATTTTGATGGTTCCCTACAACTTCAAGGTGCAGGAGAAGGAATTCTGGTAATATCTCCTAAGGGAGAGAATTTCAAATATGTCTTGCAAATGCATTTTCCAGCATCTAACAATGCAGTCAAGTATAAAGCATTGTTTCACAGTCTAAGGATTGCCACCGCACTCAGCATACACCGACTGAAGGTTCTAGGGGACTCACTGCTCATTGTCAACCAGGCCAACAAAGTGTGGTCATGTCTTGACAACAAAATGCTACTTTACTACCACTAGCTCCGCAAGTTAGAAAATAATTCCGACGGTCTCGAGTACTTGCATATCTTATGAGGAAAAAATGAGATCACGGATGAGGTAGGCAAGCTTAGTTCCAGCCGGGCCATGGTTCCCACAAGGGTCTTTTTACAGGAACTCCATGAGCCGAGCATTTCAAAAGCTTTTGAATAGGCTACGAAGGTGTTCGAGTCATCTCAGGAGGCTCCGCCACCGACAGAGAGCATAACTGAGACATGGTTTATCCTAGGGCATGGGCTTGCCATAAGACAAAGTTGACAAAGAACGACTCCGTCGTCAGGCAAGGCATTACACTCTAGTAAATGATGAGCTTTTTCAGCGAGGAGCTAATGACACCCTAATGAAGTGTATCACACCAGACGAATGATGCGCTATACTACAAGGCATCCATGTCGGGATTTGTGGTAGTCACGCGGGCGCTAGATCTCTCGTGGGTAAGGCATATAGACAGGGGTTCTTTTGGACGACTGATGTGTCTGACACCGACTCCTTAGTCCGTTGGTGTGAAGGTTGTTAATTTCTCGCTCAGAAACATGTGCCATCACATCAACTACAGATCATACCAATAACCTGGCCTTTCTCGACATGGGGGCTAGATTTGGTAGGTTCGTTTAAGAAAGGTAAAAGTGGATTCACACACATCTTCGTGGCAGTGGATAAGTTCATAAAATGGATTGAAGTAAAGCCTGTCGCCTCAATCACAGCGGCTAAGGCGGTAGAATTCATCAAAGAAATAATATATAGGTTTGACGTGCCCAACAATATCATCACGAATAATGAGACTCAGTTCACTGCAAGGGGGTTTACGGACTTTTGTTCAGACTCAGGCATCAAGATTAACTATGCCTCCGTGTCACACCCGCAGAGTAACAATCAAGAGGAGCACTGAAACAACATGATTCTCTAAGGGCTGAAGCCCAGAATATTTGATAGGCTAAAGCCTTACACCGAAAAATGGGTTAAAGAGCTGCCATCAGTACTATGGGCCCTTCACACCACCATGAGTCATGCTACGGGCCACACACTATTTTCCCTGCTTTACGAATCTGAGGCAATGCTACCTACGGAGGTCGAGCACAAATCCTTCCGCGTACAACATTTCAATGAAGGGTAGTCACATGACTCCAAGGTAGATGATTTAACCAGGTTGCAGGAGTTATGCGTGGCTGCGGTCATTTAGTTGGCAAAACACCAAAAGGCCATGAGACGATATCACATGGAGAACGTTTGTTCACGCAGTTTCCAGGTAGGAGATTTCGTATTATGAAAGATCTAGATGACTAAAGACCAGTACAAGCTTTCCCCAACCTAGGAGGGTCCATATGAAGTAGTTGAAATGACTCGACCCGGCTCATATAGACTGCAGAGAGAAGATGGATCTGAGGTTCCAAATTCATGGAACGATGATCAATTAAGACCTTTTTATATGTAGGCATTTTTATGTACATTTTTGTTTATTGCCTGCTACATTGGCTCATGAGGCCAACACTTCAGTCAAGGGGCTGCATTATGTACTCATATATGTTTCATATAATAGAATATTACTCTTGTTGCATTTGTTTTATTTCTATACAAAGAACATCTTTTCCTCAGCTGTGAAAGACTTCGTATGGCCAGGCTAGATGACTGAAACTTCTTATAGCTCAGGCACTTAGTCCGAAGCAGACTGGGAGGAATGCATGACTTGATCAGGATTCAAAACCTCAGTTCGCAAGGCTTCGCATGAAGAAGTAGTCAGGCCATGAGCCGCGATACCAAAGAGCACTTAGCCTGGCGCGATCTGAGACAAATCGAGTATCCAGAGGGGATCGGTACCCAACAACTCAGGAGGATCAATGTCTATGAATGTCTGGTTAGGTGAGCTTAGGCTCTACACCGTGCGGCCATGGCACTAAGAACTGATCACACTTATGAAAAACCCTTGGCCAATAAACTGAGCAAGGTCCTGATCCGAGTTGTCAAAAGTCTCGAATGCTCTATGAACTCAGCACACAATGCCCATAGTCTTGAGCACTAGGCTGGGAACCACTTGGTGAAAATCTAGGCTGCGTAACCAGGCTGGTACATACAACTTTCATACACGATTGCTTCGAATGCTCGAGTCCGTGAGACTAAGTAAGCACTAAGTCCAGGCTAGTATGAGGGCAAAACCCTTATCAACAAATTGAATTTGGTTTGAAACATCAATTCAGCATGACTCTAAATTATGGTAAGATGAGTAAATAACTCACGCAGAAAGGAGATCAGTCGAACGATACCAATTTTCAGCTCCAGTAATAAGTTATTTGGAAAATAAAGGGAAAAGATAGTTCATGATAAGACGATTCAAGAACTCGCACATGGCATATCTTGTTGAAGCAAATACAATTTCCATTCATGATAGCATAAGTTACATGCAGGAAAGAACTCAAAGTGCTAAAGTACATCATTTACCCTAGGGACATGTCTACGCCTAACATATCAATGACTTGTCCTGTTGTCATAGCAGAGTCCTCGATGAGCATGAAAGCTTCTTCATCACTACAAGTCACCGCGAAGCCCTCAACCATTGTGTCCAAGTCAGCTCGGGGGTATAGGGACTTCAAAATCTTGAGAGTTAGACTCACCGACTGCCTCATATTGGCAAGAATAATATCCTGGGACCTCATTGGCAGACTATCTAGCATCTGGGAGTGCACGCTTGGAAGAGGACTCACCCGTGTAGAAGAAGGCTACCGCGTTGTCCACCATCGCCTTTAAGGTGTTAAGCTTGGCATCTGATTCTGCGAGCCGAAGCGGAGTCAGTTGGAAGAAGATTAAAGGATAATGGAGCATTCTGAAAGCAGCCAAAGGACTTACTCTCTATTTGGGAATGTTTTGAATTTTTGCATGCGAATTCATATCATTGTCAGTAGAGTATAATTTTTTTTTCATAATTAATGCCTGCTTAGAATAATTTATAGGATTTAATCTTTGTTTCTGTAGTAAAGAATTTGTAGAAAATAAATTATGGTTAGAAAAATGTTAATTCTTGGCGTAGAACTCCCTTGCACTATTTAGAACTTGTATAAAATCAGATACCATGATTAGAGGTAGAGAGCTCATGTTGTTAAATTTCTAAGTTGTAATTAAATTACTAAAATACTAAAAATGCTGGGGGTAAATTAGTAAATGGCTTGTAAGTGATAATATGGTTAAGTTGTGCATGAGCATGTAGCATGCCACTCTTTTCACCTCATATATTGCATTTATGTTAGTGTCTTATACTTGCATATTTGTGATAGATCACGTGAAGCAAGGACGTGCGGAACCACCGAAGCCAGCACCACTCGAGGGCCCTGACTACGAGTAAGACCAATGCAAGCCCCGGTGCATTTAACCACCATCCTTGAGTTTATTTTTATTCTTCTAGTATCTTATTTATGATTCTTGGATGTGCATTACGTGGGCGCCGTGTGGAGGGCGGGAACGAGGAAGAGAGAGGGGGCCCCAGGCGCGTCAGGGATAGCTCGGGCTGCTGGCATTGGCCCCCAGCCGGCGGGCGCGTGTGGCGCCGTTGCCATGCGACAGGGGAGGGCGACGGGGCATGAGCGGCTGGCAGGTGGGACCAGGCGACGACGGGGCCCGGTGGGCAGCGGCTAGGTGCGGGAGGGGTGAGAGGGAGCGGGGCAGTGCTGCATGAGATGCTGACCAGCGGGTCTAGCAGCACAGTGCCCGGCTGGCCGGGTTTTAAACCCGATTCAAACCGACTCAAACAATTCAAAATGGTTCAAACGGATTCAAAATCGCCCAAATTTTGGCTGACTCAAAAGATGCTTTCCTGTGCTCTAAAAATTAGAGATAAAATATAGATGTAAAGAGCTTGAGATGAGGAACAACTTTGCTTAAAGAATTTTCCTCAGGTTCGAAATGAATTTGGAACTAAAATTCAGAGAACTTCTATAAGTTGAATTTCAATAGAATTCACTGGAAATTCTTGGAACTTTAGAATTTGCTGAAATTTGTCTAGCAAGCTCCCTGTCACACTTTATTGCAAGGAAAAATAAATTTCCAGCAAAAGAGGGTCAAAAATTTGAATTACAATCAAAAAGGGAAATTGGATTGATTTCGTGATAGTTTGAATCCTAAACTTTATTTTTAAATTCTACTTTTGGATTTAGGCTTGTATTAGCACCTAATTATTTGTTAATGACTTTAATTAGGGTTTCCAAAATATAGGATGTTACAGGTTTTGAGGCCCAAATCGGGAAACCATTGCCACCGGGTTTGAGGCCAAACCAGAGAAAATCGTTGCCACCGGTTTTGAGGCCAAACTGGAGAAAACCATTCCAGTGGTTTTGAGGCCAAACCACTGACAAACCATCGACCTCGATTTTGAGACTGAACCAAGAAACTCACGCTCCTCATCTCCACGTGCACGATGTAGACCGCACACGGCCTCACCTGACCTCCCGATCATCCAGCCACCGAGTACCCGACTTGTGCGACCAACCCTGGTCCTCTGCACCAGGTCTCCTACTCCTGCCATGATCCTCGTCGCTGTCCGCCATGCCGCACCTGCCACCTGCACACCACGAGACAAGCAAACACGATTCTCCACACGATACAAAGATAAAGGTAAAACAACGGAAATATCCCGGATTCGAATTCAAACCTCAGCAAGTCAATGACTCATCACAATCAAATTAAGGAACTGACTACTTCATTTCTCAAAATTGATCAGGGCGCCTTACTGCGTCCCTTTCTACTCCGACATGGTAGAAGCGCACTTGTTCGTTAGTTGGCCAGTTGGAAGTGTCTTAAAATGTTTCTCCGAGGTGCTTTACCAGGAGCTCTGGAGTTATATTT
Organism: Sporobolus alterniflorus; assembly: GCA_008808055.3. Lineage (NCBI taxonomy): Eukaryota > Viridiplantae > Streptophyta > Magnoliopsida > Poales > Poaceae > Sporobolus > Sporobolus alterniflorus. The sequence goes on along the minus strand of VSTD030001344.1, from coordinate 7,461 downwards.
TCTTGGGTCTCCTGAGTCAGGTCTCAGGGTCTGCAGTACTCCCAGCCAGGAAGGACTTGTTTCTTCAATGGTTGGACTCGGCGGGCCAGTTAATGGGCGGCCACGCAGACTCCAGTCAAGCCTTTGTCCTTCAGGAGGTTGATTTTGTTAGTTAGGGCAGCGACTTGGGGGAGCTCAAGAGGAGTCGGTTCTTCGCTCCAAGTTCCTTGGAACTCGAGGAGTTGTCCTACAAATGGAGGGAGGCTGGGCTCGTGGTTCTCGCAATAGAACTATGTCACATGCCATCCCAGAAGAGAGGTTTTTAGAGGGAGGTCGAGGAAGCCAGTGCGATGGCGAGTTTGAAGACCAACACCCCAATGACCTTTCGGTTGGTGGCGCTCAGCTGATACTTCAAGAAGAAGTAATTTTTGAAGAGAGGGAAACTAGGAGGAGTCCTGAGAAAAATTTCACAAAGATGGATGAAAACGTCGATCTGAAGAATAGAGTTGGGATTGAGATGAACTAGCTCAATTTGGTAGTGGTCAAGGACTCTTCAAAGATAATCGTAGTCCGGGAGACTGAATCCATGTTGGAAGAAGGAGGCAAACACCACAATCTCATTTGTATTGGGTGTCGGGATGTCCTCCCCGACAGTAGGGCGCCATTGCAGCACCGCGCGGTCCGGGAGAGAGTGATTCGCAACAAGCTTGCGGATTTCATTTTCATCCAACATAGATGACTGGAACAGGTGCGGATGTGAGGCGGTCATGGCTAGGGGGCATGATTGCTGCAAGCATGAAGTCAGAGCTAGCTCGGAGGTGGAGGGCACAGAGAAATTGAAGAAGAAATGGCCGTAGAGGAAGAAGTGATCGGGTTCCCGATCCGATCCCCTTTTTAAGGTGGAAGCAACGAGGAGCGCATAATGGCTCACAGGTTTGCGCCTCGATTTATGGGCCAACGGACAGATTTACCTTAACGGTAAAAAAGCAGTGCCTCGATTTCTGGATCATTTAATGATTTTACCCCAACAGTAAATGGAGGTTGTTCCCATCTATACGTAATAGAGGGAGAAGACAATTAAATGATGCAACTTCCGATCACGAGCCCTCGTTTCAAGAAGGGAGTCATCATTTGAAGTATAGGCAAAGGTTGACTCTTGAATCAATTCTTGGAGAGATTTGGTACGCGAGTCGGAGGCTACACCTATTAGGTACACCTATTTGCATTTTTAAAATACTTGGAGGACTCAGTTAGAGTCATTTAATGCTCAACTAGAGTTGAGTAGCACTCAACGAACCATTTTTAAGCAGGGAAGAGCACTCGGCAACTTCGCCAAGATAGGAAGATCTCATACATCGGGATTAAAGCTCGCTTGCCAAGCACTCAGGGGTTGCTGACGAGATCTGGTACCATGAGTACCACGTCTACTGGACTCGGTGAAAAGGAACAAGGGGGTCTGCCATGAGTCGGCCCACTCGGCCTAAGGACACGGGTCAGGAGGCCCATAACCGAGGTGGTTTAGAAGATAGATACAGAATCAAATCTTGTAAATAGAGCAAGTAGAGATAGAGTCCGGGTCATGTATAATCGTAACTGATCGGATCATTCATGTAAACCCTACCCCCTTACTCTATAAAAGGAGGAGTAGAGCGGGGTCTCAACCCAAGCAATCATAATACACCGACGCACACAAGATATATGATTTTTACCATGACAGTAGGCATGTATATCACCCCTAGCCCCACCCTCTCATATTCATAGAGCGCACTAATGAACTTCCAGGTGGTAGGCTCAGTAGAACTTTAATCTGACTATAATCAAATATTTCACGGGTGTTAAACCGAATTGTTATGATTGCATATTGGACACATCACCAATACCAGGGACAAATTTTCTTCCAAAGGTTACACATCACATAAGTGACACTCTATTTTTTAGTATAATTAATAGGCGTACCTAGAGATGATTCTTAATGGATTCAGCAGAAAACTGCTGCAATTCCAATGGAAAAAATAATGTTGTGATGGCCACCAAAAGCTAGTATTAAGAACACATTTTTCCCTCATAGAAGCTGAAAGTACTGAACTGATTTGAGTTGTTGGTGCGAACAGACTTACCACTACACCAAGAGAATGGGTTTGTTTGCTTATAAATTTAAAATATATTTAGTATCACTAACAAACGGGTCATGCCGTATTGCCCACTGGGCTGGACTTCTGGCCCAGGCATGGCCCAAGCAAGATTTAGATATGATCGTGTCGTGCTTGGACTGTGCCAAAACGAATGGGTCTCATACCGACCCATTTTCTATGGCCCACATGCCCAGCTATAATTGGCACAACCCATGAGCGATTTTTTTTTTAAAAAAGAACGTCATGAGTGTTTTTTTATGACCAAGTATGGCATGATCAGAAAACAGGTTGTCTAGACTCTGGATAGGATCCGATTTGTGCCTTCCTGGTATGCACGTCAGATTTGATCCATTGTCTCAGTACACCCAACAAAAAATGATTTTTGCCTTTTCTAGTTAACTTGTTCAACTTTAATTTGGGGTATGCATATAGCTTGGTTATAGATCATCTCAAGTTGCTTCTTTCACAAGATTAAGAATTGTCTGACTCATCTATATGTCATAGCTTTTTTTCTGTTGTTGGGCTTCTTTTGGTGTGTAGCGAATGACAAAATCTCTAGTTGCTTCTTTGATAAGTCAAGAACATTCTGGCATCATCGACTGATGAGAGTTTAGGCTCGAAGCCATTTCATCATTTTAGTTTGACAGGTAAGGGTTAAGCATGCCTCTATGTACATGTAATGTGTAAACATAATTCTTTTTACCAGTTTGTTATGGTGATCAACATATTTTTTTTAAAAGTGTTATTTTTAAGATGTAAAAGCATTTTTTACTTCTAAATATGTTATAGCGTAATAACGTATTAATGATGCTAGATTCAACTATATGATGCGTCAAATAACTTTAGGGTATGCATCAAACTCACATGTAAAAAACAACCGACGACAAACATAAGGAAATCATGCATAGATGCATGAATTAACAGAAACCTTCTTTTTCTAATCGCCATTAATATTTAAGCTCAAGATTATCAGGATTTGGGAGTGTTCACCGAAAGCATAAATAAATAAATAAGAAACTCTACACATTGAACTCTATAGAGAGAGCTGCTGATTGATTAATCGACGATGATCAAATCAAGCTGCAGATGCATGCTCATCCGTGACCGGATCGAACTGCATGATCGTTAGCATAAATACTCTGCATGTACAGTAAACACACACATATATATATAAATAAATAAACAGACTCGGCATAGCTAGATCCCCATGCCCATGTGTACACATGGCAGCAGAAACTGCTGTCTGCACATATACATACACAAGCAGGTACTCCTTCACTTCTAAATAAAATTGTTATCGTTATGATAATAATTTTAGTTTATTTATGAACTAGAACTGTTGACTTAACGACAACAATCTAAAAGCGGATGGAGTACATCCTATAATGCACACGTCAATGCATTCACGATTCACGGAACGAACTCAAACCATGAGGTTATTAACTGCTAGCTAGTGATAACCTCTTCCAGGAGCTTGTACCTCCGGACCCTCGGCCTGCCCCGCGCGATGCCGGGCGACGGCGGCTTGTTGTGGTCGGCGCGGACGACGCGGCTGCCGAGGTCTGATGCTGACCGCCGGAGCACCAGCCTTTGCTGGTGCTGCTTCTTGATAGGCTTGCTGCTCAGGTTCGATGATGCGAAGTGGCCGCGAGCGGCAACCTTCAGCGATCTGCCGGTCGTGTCGCCGTGCGCAGCCGGCGAGCCTGTCGACGATTTGCCGGCGGATCTTGGCGAGTTAGAGGTAGACGCCGCGCATTCGTCCGCCCTCAGGCACCAGTTGCAGTTGCCGTACGACTCCGCCATCGGATACTGATCCGTGCAGTATCTGATACATGTATATATCTACGTTAGCCAGGCACAAGTTATGTGTATGTCGCATACGTTATTTCATGCAAATGGAGTTGGTGGACACGTATAATCTTCATATGGGGTTAATGATCAAGTACTCAGCAAGTTGACAACTGAAGCGTATAGTGTTTTAGCGACTTCAACTGTCGAAACGGTTTCTCGCAAAAAAAAAACCTGTTATTAAGTTTGACAATTTTGGCATCGCTTGTGCGCTAAAAGCACCCGGAATATTATTAGAGAAGGAATGAAGAATGGGTCACGAAAAGGATTGCGGGAAAATATGCTAAATGTATCATCAATCGTGCGCAAGAGACTAAAATCAAGGAATAGGTAATAAATATTCTGTAGGTTCAGTTAGGTTCTTTGTGGTGAAAGGAACCTAGCCAAATTTAAATCCTAGATTTCATGTGTGTTACATTTATAATTAATTATTCTTTTATTTGTAGACAATGTTTTTATGGACAAGATGTTTGTGTGGTGACTGTGAATCTCAAAATCCGTCGGATTAGTCTCTCAAATATGCTTATAGGGGTAGGATAATCATTCACATATTTATAGGAGTGAATGCTTATGCGTATATTCATAGGATTAATACTCATGCGTATATGAATATATATGTCCATGTCTATACTGTGTTTTTTTTAAAAAAGTTCTGCAGGTTCACATCAAGCCCGGGCAATGCATATCTATCTGTTTGGATTGTGTGGTGGATATTTCCGGAATCAAAGCTAGCAAGATGCATGAGCAGTATGCAAGGGCGGTCTATTCCAAATTCAGTGGTCTCTTTTTTCAAGAATACACGTAATGACCGATCGAGCATCTTCTCTACTCTAAGAAAAAAGAAAGAGGAAATACGCATCACTTTCCATTAATAGAAGGAAAAAGGTTCTCAAAATAACGAATGCTTGTATGCCACGGCGTCAACCAAAAGAAGGAAGCACATGAATCCGGCCCACGATTGGATTCACGCAAATTTAAACGCATAATAGTAAACTAATCAAATCCCTGACGACGCGTACGCGCTCGATCACCCAGAGAATCAGAGATCGATGGAACTAGAATTTGTTCAATTCTCACAGTATATACGAGAAAACTTATAAAGGAGCTGATTCTGTAGAGAGACGAGAAGGGGTGATGCACGTACGTGTGTTGGGAGCGGACGGAGCAGGCGGAGCAGCGGAAGAGCTCGGGCAGGAGGCCGCGGTCGCCGCACATGCAGCACACGGAGCCCGGCGCCTGATGCGGCGAGCCGGCGGCGCTGCCGCCTGGGGACACCACCTTGCCGCTCCCCATGGATCGACGATGCCGCCTGGCGTTCTCTCACCGGTTAGACGGATGGATGGAGCTTTAATTACGCGGCATGGGAACGATGATTCCGAGGGCTCACGGGTGTGATCGAGATCGAAATCGAAGGCGACTTCTCCTTCCTTTCGCTTGGGTTTTCGGCGAACTTTTGTGGTGGTTTGGTTTGGGGAAGTGAGGTCTGGCAAGGACGGGGAGAGGAAGGAGAAGGAATTAAAAGATGGTGGCTGAAGTCTTCACACATCTAAGATCTTGGAGAAGCTGCCCTCTTTTGTCCTCCTCCTGCCATGGCCTGTAAAGATTTCCTATATTTTTTTTTAATTTTACTGGTGTGTTTTTACACTTTAGACCCTAAAATGAAGAATAGATCATAGAAGGCTCTAGCATTTTGTTTGAGGAAAAAAAATTCGAGAACATGTGGAAGTTCCTTTCTTGTGATCGAGTACACTAAAAATTAAACATGTACTGTATGTCTCCAATCAGCAACATCAAATTGAAGCTTTAAAATATGCAACAGGAAGCCCATGTTTGCATTTAGATGTGAGGGCTCTTGAGTAGAATTCCACTCGTGATTATGACAATAGCAAAAGATTAATTGATAAACATGGCGGGCAGCTCGGCCAAGAAATAAAAAGTAGTACATGAATATGATATGGCCAGTCAAGAAACAACTCATGAGTAGATATAATAATGGCAGAAGAAACAAGATGTCCTTGTCAATGGCAAGACCGTGAATCGCAAGCCATCGAGGGGCTGAAACTTTGCCCTGAGGAATAATTGCAGTTAGGTGGATGGACGGCCCCACGTTGGCTTCTCTCTTTTGAAGCTCCATTGTCAAGTACAGTAGGTCAGAAATAAGGTACCCCACCTGTGTCAGGGTCCATCATAGTGCTCGCTTGTTGGCTCACCGCGTGGGGCAGGCACGCTGGCCGGTGGGCCTAAAGGATATCTGGCGATGGCATCGTTAGTAAATTCGAGCCAAGACGGGGGTATGTGGAGACGGGGCAGCGTGGGTCCCCCGCGTTTGACTCCTCTACATCTCTCGTCCGCCAGTGGGCTGGCTGGGGCCCGCGTGGATCCGACGTGGCAGTTACTTTGGCGCGTTCTTGTATGTGGTCAGGAATTCCTTGGCTTGCTTTCTTTTGCGTTGCGATGATGATGGACGCTTTGTAGTAGTGGGCATTTCATCAGTCTCGTTTTATCACGAGGTGATCCCACTTGCAGCGGCTGGTGTGCAAGTTGCCAAACGCACTCAAAACTACTTGCAGCTAGCGTTGGGTTCCTGATACTCGCTAGGGAATCGGGTGCGAGCCTGTGGAGGTCCTTCTGTCCAAATCATAGCGGCAAGCAAGTAGCACATGGTTCCGTCTCAAATCCGGAGGAAATCTATAGGCTCCCTCCTTTCCTTTGAAATCACAAGAAAGCGACGCTTGATATGGGAAAAGAAAACCACACTTCACCATGCACATGTGCATCAGTGAGCTATCTACAATCTGTGTACAAAGAGTAATTCCACGTATGTAATCATTATACCCCCAAACCAACATCAAGTACCAATTTCCTCATCGCTCACATGTAGTACACTGTTTATACTGCAAATAACTATTTTCTGATTGTGATGTTTCAACACAAGCACTAATGCATAAGTCCACACGCTCAAGGACCCTGCCAAAAAAAAACCTCCGGACTCCAGATGACAAACTCCAGTACGAAGTCAATATGCGTCAATGCATCCTCCAAAGCACCAGAAAATCTTAAACCCCCCCCCCCCCCCAAAAACTAACCTTGCTACAGCCAGTTTTAGGTGTTTGGGAACTAGGAGAAGTGAATTGTTTTGACCTTTTTAACCAAAGGGACAGAAAAAACCGAGTGAATCAAAAGTCACCACCCCCCTAAACCAAATCTTCCAACTTTAGACGCTTGAGAATTAGGTGATGTGAATTGAGGGAGACAAAATGAAGCCCACTAAAAAACCACTTCTAGACTCTTGAGAATTGCCCTAAAAAAAGACTTGAGAATTAAGAGACCCACAATATTATCATACACCTCAGTTTAGCCTTTTCAATCCAAAGAGGGACACACCGAGGGACAGGAAAGTGAAACAAAGGCTTCATGAAATGTAGTCAACAACTGGATGCTGTGATTCTGTTGGGATAAATAGCCAGAGGCTATTTATTCTCGAACACGAAGATATAAGACA
>VSTD030001343.1:0-13303 GCA_008808055.3 Sporobolus alterniflorus | reverse complement strand
CATTTTTCTTTGCCTGACACTATGTTCTGCAGGATGAGTTTATATTGATACCAGTACCAGCATAACATGGTAACAATATGTTTTCTTGTAATCTGACGTACGAATTCATACCTTGCACAGCTCTGAATTGGAAAAAAGATTATCAAAAAAATTCCAATAAGATGCATGCCAATTTAATCATATAAAAAAGGTTAGCGATTCATACCACACATAACAGCAAATTGGCAAATACATGCCAGTTTTGTAGCTTTTTTCTAAGAAAACAGTTCATAGTATGCAAGGCATTTAATCCACAAATATGTACGGTAGAGCATGTCAGTACAGTTTCACACCATATCCCAAAATATAAGTACGATACACAGTAAATTTTCTAATACAGACCCCTCCCCCCCAAAAAAAATCTGGTACTGGCTTCTGAAAAGAGGGATCCGAGCTCTTTCTTCACAAGCACCCACACTATATCTTGTAGATGGAGTTTATGATATATCAAAAGCGGCAGCAAGTTGTTCAGGCATCATGCTGGGGACCCTGCCAAAAAGCTCTTAAGCCTGTAGAAATGGATGAAAAGGAAACATTATCAGTTCCAAATTATCTTTTGGGAAAGTGGAGCTGCTGATGAGCAGATCGTAACTCAGAACGATGATGTGCACTGCTGTAAGTGAGATAGCACAAATTGAAGAGCAATGTTTGTCTCGGATGTTCAACTTTGTTCTATGCCTAATGAAGCACTCAAGTCGCACTCCCATACATATTCAGTAGGTACAATAAGGCTATCATGCTTTCAACCTCCAACGACCATATAATCAGAACAAAGTTCCAGATCTACTTGAGTTCCACAAAAGCAAAACAAGAAATCAACATGAATGACCACATGCAGCTAACATTACCTTGTTAGCAATGTTGTTGGAAAGCCAGTCAAGCCCCTCGTACAAACCTTCACCAGATGTAGCACAAGTGCTCTGAATGTACCTGTAACCCAGTGGAATGATTTTATATCAGCTTCAGCATGCATATACCTGTTCAACAACTAAAGCTCTAAATTGGTGTGAACTGATGACACATTGATGATAATGAATGAAAATATTGGATAATATGCATAGATACTCAAATCCTATAAAAATTATTACAGAAATATGTTGTCTCAAATACACGGTGTATATTTGCAAATATGTCCAATGTATACACCCTTACTGAATTCAGATTTTCAGACACCAAGCTTCAGGATGCTGTATTATTTGTATGAAAATGAAGCTCCTTACCAGTGTCGCTGGCGAAGCGAATGCAGACCAAGTTTGTCAGTAATTTCAGCAGCATTCATGGCATTAGGAAGATCTTGTTTGTTTGCAAACACAAGCAGCACAGCATCTCGCAGCTCATCCTACAATACAAAATGATCTCCAATTAATTAGGATATATACAGCATGTATAGAGGAACCCAAAAATAATACTGAGTAGAGTAAGACGTCAAAGAATGTTGATAAATGTTTTCAGTCAGTATCTTAATGTCTACATTCTCATCTCATAAATTGCTATCAAAAACTTTGTTTTTTGAAAACAACATAATGATCTCCAGTTGTAAAGGTTGCTGAAACCTAAATTGCAGATAGAGTGGACATTTACAAGATGGAGACCTCTGGAGCAACTGCAATAACACCAGTATGTTACCTCGTTCAGCATCCTGTGGAGTTCATCTCTAGCCTCAACAACACGCTCCCTATCATTGCTGTCCACAACAAAAATGAGTCCCTGCGTGTTCTGGAAGTAGTGCCTCCACAGGGGCCTGATCTGTTTTGACATAAGGAATTATGTCAGTAAAATCAGGGTAAAAGCATAGAGAGCAGAATAGCAGACGATATGGATCTTAATAACACAAAAAATATTGACAAAGCATTGAACAATGGCTAGCCCATTTGAGATACAAGTCATTTGACAGTAGATTTCAAAGCTGAGTTTTTTCACCTTGTCCTGGCCCCCGACATCCCAAACAGTGAAGCTAATGTTCTTGTACTCGACGGTTTCAACATTGAATCCTGGAAATTTCCAAAAAGAGCCAATCGTTTCAATCAACACAGTAATATATATTTCAGATTCACCAGCTGCAGAAAAATCTGATGCACACATGTTCTGTGTGTAATAACACATCCCAAAAAAGTTTAATATCATCCAGAAGGCCTCAGTGTTTTGTCATGTTACCGTTATAACAATACGAATTTATATGAAATCGATAGAATACAGAAGACCATTCAGAATCGGATCAGGATACAGTTTGCTCAACTTTTGCAATGCTCAAATAAGCATGACTAGGACACTACAAACTGGGTCGTATGCATGAGATGACTCTAAACCATGGTTGAGTCCGCATTCAGAGAACGAAGTGATGCACGACATCTGCATCCAATCACAGTATGCATAACATGCGAAGCAGAAGCATATGGTAGATTAAGGACTCACCTATAGTAGGGATGGTGGTGACGATCTCTCCGAGCTTCAGCTTGTAGAGGATGGTGGTCTTACCAGCGGCGTCGAGCCCGACCATCAGAATCCTCATCTCCTTCTTGGCGAAGAGGCGGCTAAACAGCTTCGTGAACGTGAGCCCCATCTCTCCCTGTGTAAACAGAACCGAAACCAAACAAGGGTCAGCAATACGCGCTTAGATCTGCAGCTCCCCACACCCATATGCCCGAAGAATCAGAGCACGACATAGAGATATCACGCGGAAATGGATCCCAAGTTACGGACGGGTCGGAATAGCGGGAAAAACAGAGACAAACGAACGGACAGACTCGCCAAAACTAGCGTGCGATCCAAGCTAAATCACGCCGCGGCAGAATAAACGAGAACAACTCTATGGCCTCCGACGGGTTGGTATGCACCCGCTAAATGACCGAGCCGATCAGATCCACGGCCGCGGAGGCGGAATTCCGGAAAAGCGCAAAGGGAATAAGGGATCTGTGGCGCTTGGCCTGGTACTGGGACAGTGAAGCACTCACCGAGAAAAGCGGCGAAAGCCTCCGCCGCCGCTGCGAGCTCCTCACTCCTTCCCTCTGCACCTCCTGCGAGCTCGCGATCTGCGCGCGCGGAGCGTCGGAGACGGGAAGGCGGCTAGGCGCTTGGTGGAGCAACGCCGGAAACGCGACACGAGCGCCGAGCGGTGCGGTACGAGACGGCTGACCTGACCGCGGGGTATGATATGGAGGAATTCTAGCTAGCGTGGGCCCTGGCATTTCTTTTTGTACGTACGAATACGAAGCCATTGCTGCAGCCGAAGGAGTGCGACTGGCGTGTGGGCCCAGACTAACGCGAGGTGGGCTAGTTGAGGAGGGCGGATTCAATCTTTCCCGCACTCTATTCCCCGGGCTGAGAGGGGGGCCCAGACTAACACGAGGTGTCCGGTTTGATTTGGGCTAGTATGAAACGTCTCTGCCGGCCAACCTAGTGAATCTGCCGACTGGTCGTGTCAAATTTAGAATTCGTTGCGCTCTTTGGCACCAAATTCAGTACCCACTCCACTCGCGCTCGAAAAAGACGTGGCTACGCGTCCTGCTCAAGCATCCATGTTTTTTTCTCGAATTTCCTCCTTTCCGGAAGGCATTGTTCTTTTTTTATCATCCACCGAATCTAGCTATCTGATAGGGAACTAAATATAACGTGTGGCGGACGACCCCTCTTGCGTTGGTAGTAATAACAAGCCAACAATAGAATGCTCCAAAGGGTAAATAATAGTATAGGACGGTGGACATGGAGAGCTAGCAAGCTTACTATCTGGTCCATAAATGTCAGTATTTGTTGATTTTTAGCAGCCATGTTTAACCATTCTTTTTATTTAAAGTATTTGTGAAAATGTCGTTTATTTTAGCATGACTTATTATATCATATTAGATATATTTGAAGTATGACTTATTTTTACAATTTTTAAATAAGGCAAATGGTGAGGAAGTACTACTTAGAGCACGTACATCTTATGGACGATCTAGAACCGAGCGCAGCTGCTGACTGCATCCCTCGACACACACATGCAAACTCTGGTCGAATCCTCCTAATCCTAGAGCCATCTCAAGACGTAATACTCACATGCAAAAGAACACAATGAAGAAACATGTCCGTTTCATTTAACTACACCAAAGTAGTACCGAGAGTGCACACGTCGTCCGACATGGACGAACGGGCAGCGGTAGCTGCTGTGGTACGGTAGTGCGTCGTTACAAGTACGCTTAGCTTCGATTCCCCGCCCAAAAGTCTGCGCCTCCACTTTCACGTACCCCAAAATGCAAAAGCAGACCGAGCGGCCACATCACAGCCAGGATTTACACGCTTCTTCACGCCCCCAAAATACTGCAGAGACAACGACGCTCCTCGCCTGGAGCACGCACACGAACGTCGCACCGCGAGCCGCCCTGGCTTCACAGCCATCGGCCGGCGGACGCCAGCGAGCTGATCGTGGTGGCGGCCTCGTAGTCGTAGGAGACCGCGTCCTCGGCGCGAGAGGCTTCATCGTCATCAGGCACGGCGTCGACGAACAGGGCCTCGATGTCGTCCTCGAAGCGCATCACGCCCTTGTCCGGCAGCGGGAGGAGGCCGCGCAGGTCGTCGGACTGCGGCTGCAGGCAGCATCCGGGAGCGCGGGCGGGGTACCGGGCCTCGAAGTCGGCCGGGTCCATGCAGAGCGCCGGCAGGATCTCGGCGATGGCGTGGTCCACGTCGTCCGCGTCCAGGAGCGCCGGCCCCAGCGGCAGCGCCACGGCGAGGTCCTGCTCATCTTCGGGCTCGGGCTTGGGCTGCAGCAGTGGCATCGGCTGGGCCCTGGAGAGCGGTGCCTCGTCTGTGAGCTCGACCTTGGGCTTCAGCAGCGCTGGTTTCGGTCCCGGTTGCTGCTGGAGGTAGCTGCTGATGTCGAAGTTGGTGACTGCGCTGTGGCCCCGGAATTCTAGCGCTGCGAGGTCGTAGGCCCGGGCTGCTTCTTCCTGGCTACCTGCAGGGAAAGATCGATGGGTACCCACCATTCAGAGCAAATTATGTGGGCCTTCACAATTGCGGCGGTATCTATGCAGAAAAAAGGCCATTGGAACTTGGAAGCGTAGTTGCCATGCACCAAAGTGAAATGGGAAAATATGCACCAAAGTGAGATGCAGATTTCAGCAACGTCATTTGATCAGGGTGTAAATTAATGCAGGTTAGGGTCACATGTATTGCCTCAGAGAGAAAGAATGCTTGCAAGCACATAAACAAGACACGCGACAGTAACTTGTGCGCAGTGATTTTGTGAACAAATGCAGTTTCTTCTTGAGATCAGCCAACTCTAGTTGAAGACCGAACGTACCGAACGTCCCCAGATAGACGTATTTTCTGCCGCCGGCGTTACCAATCCTAGCCTCCCACCGGCCGTTGTGGTGGTGCCTGCAGAAATCCAAAATTCAGATCAGCACTTCTTCTGAGTCAACCAGAACATCATCCAGACTTGCAGTTCCCGTTACATTGACTGACAGGGAAGCTAGCAGAAATATCAACCCTGTTTGTGGCTTTGCTCACTCAAGAAGCACTTGTTTTAGTGGGTGATGCATTGGGCAGAGCTAAGGAGTTATTAGTGCTTCACATAAGTTGATTGGATTGATACAGCACACAGCTGATGCACATTGATAGTTCAAGCAAACGTGTGTCCACTTACTTGGCCACTCCCCTGTACTCGGAGACGCCTCTCGAGAAGCCGCTGCTCCTGCGCCTGAGAGTGGTCAGGTACCCCTCCCTTGTCACGCGCTTCATCTTTTCTCGCTCCTGCTCGTACGATTCCAGCTGCATCAAGTTGTCACAGAGATAATTAACCTCATGCTCACACTGGAAGCAGGCGTCGTCACTTTAAAAGTTCAAAAAAATTAGCAACAAAAATATTATTGTACTGAAACAAGGACAGAAGCTGGACTTACTGGGAAGTTCAGCACGCAGCGAGAGCCCCAGTACTTGAGCGCTGCAAGGTCATAGGTACGGGCCGCTAAATCCTCGCTGTTAAAAGTTCCTGAGCGCAGGACAGGGTGTTAGGATCTGATTAACCCATGCTTTATTTTCTTTTATTTGTCACTCTCAGGTAAGAGCATGTATAATAGAGAGCAAAAAGGTAAAAAAAACGTGTTTTTTATTAGCGATTGGCCCTAATGTGAGGAAAAGAGTGTTTAAGTAAACATCTAGTGCTTAAGGCATATAGCAAAGGGGTTAGAGTTATTTAAGCATCTATTTGTATTGTGAAAGTGAGTTTATATACATATTGCCTCTCTTGAAACACTTGCTCTAAGCGTCTTGCATTAGTATCATGCAAATGTCTGACAGTTCTTTGCAAATATTTTTCTGAAGTTCAGTGCAAAAATTCTATGTAGCCCCGATTATAAATCAGCCCCTCACAGTTTTCAATTTGGGTTTTAAAAACCTGTGATTAGAAAGTGGACCTAAACTTAAAAACTGTGATGGGGGTACAAACACATTGATTTACAGCTGGACTGCTTATAATTTTTTTTCCGTTACATGTTGAAAGGCAAAATGCAGATTCCTTTTCAACTTTACCTAAAATTATTTTTTCTCCACACTCGATCTCCCTTTCGTTGAAAAGATGGGAGAAAGCGGTTAGAGATTCGAAAATAAAAAATCAATCCGACCAACACAATGCAGCAGCTGGGAACCCATACGGAATGATTTCTGAATCAAAACATAGAAAAGTTTCCGAGCTTTTCCCAGATTTGAGAAGAGAATCTTGACTCACCAAGATATACTGTTTGAAGCGAGGAGACAATCGAACATGGAACATCCACATATCGCGCGAACGCCGAGGCAGTCCGAACACAACCGAATTTTATACAAGCAGAGAAAACAAGAACATGAGCACCATGTGTTACGAAATGACAAATCAAATAACCAAACAAACAGAGGGGCGCCAGTGAGTATCGTCAATGTAAACGAAGACTTCACCTTGCTTCCCCTTCCCCTTCAAGGCCGGGTTCCAAGCATGCTTGTCCCACAGGTGCGCCTCAAACTTCCCGGAGGACTTGTGCCTACACCAACCCACAAACACAACGATGCAATTCAGTCAGAGGTCAAAGAAGCGCACGCAAGCCGCTCATCAACGCCTCAGCTAGAGCCCGGTGAAAAAAGCAAGAGATTGAAACCACTGGGAGGCTGATGATGACCGACCTGGTCACGCCCCGGTAGATGGAGCTGGTCGTCCTTGGGACGGCAGCGGCGGCGCCATTCTTGGCCCTTGTGCACTTGCTCCCCTTCTTCTTGCCGTGCTGCCTCGGCGTCCACGACGACGGCGCGTTGCAGGAGCCCCCGGAGGACGTGGAGACGGCAAATGAAACAGAGGAGAAGACGGAGGAGGAGGTCCCGGAAGCAGAAGGGGAAAGCGAACAAGCCGGCCGCCTCATTGCCAAACGAAGGCAAGGGGTTTTGCTTTGTGTACGGCGTGGTGACCGGGAAGATGGGTGGGTGGTTACCAGTTTACCACTAATGGGAAGGAGACCAAGGACGAGCAGGCGAGCGCTGCCGGGCTATTATATGGAAGAGGAAGCGGCTCACCGCACCACGCACTCTTTTGGCCTCTTGAGGTGAAGGGATTAACCATGGTTGGCTTGGTTACGCTGGGAGAGCGAGCGGTGAAACTTGGAAGAACCAGCAGTGACCGTGAGTGTTCGAAACGAGGTGAGCCGGGCCCGACGGTCAGCGGCGCGTGTGCGAGCAGAGGACAGGGATAACCAGCAGTGACCGTGAGTGGTCGAAACGAGGTGAGCCGGGCCCGACGGTCAGCGGCGCGTGTGCGAGCAGAGGACAGGGCTCGTTGGTGCGTGAGTGCGTCCCTCGCGTGCATGGGGTTTTGTGAGTGCCGGAGCCGCGACACTTGGCCTGAGGTGATGATGTCCCAGCCAGCCATGGCGACGGGGAGGTGAGTATTCCACGTCCAGCTCCTTGGAAAGTTTGGTATTTGCGCCGCGGGGACGCAGGGTGCCGTCTGTGGAATCATGATATGGATGGGAACGAATCCGCTATCAAAAAAATTCGAGCTCTCGCAGTCTCCCTGACCGTGACTGAGTTCTTGCATGCTCCGGGTGGCGGTGGCGGTGGCGGTGCCGATGCGTCTTCGAGACTCCCAGCAGCGAAGCGAAGCCTCTGCATCGCACACGCAGACACGCGCCCTCGTGTGGACGCCCACGTGTTGTTCACAAGTATTTGTGCACAGTTGATCACGAGCATGCGCTTCTCTTTCTTCATCAACCTATCAACAAGTAACTAGTAAATACTTGTAATCTCACATGATGCTTGTCGAATTATATGATAAAATTTATGATGATAGATTTTTTTAACTCAGTATAAATATAGATCAAATGTGCATAAAGAAAACAACACTAAAATCTAAAACATAGAAAAAATATAAAAAATTGCCTCGCTGCTCACTGTGTTAAACTCACTCCGGCAAAAAAAATTGGTCCACGACCCAACTTATGCGTCTCATATCTCATGTCCTGTTGTAAACATAAACATATGCAAATATATAGTAAATTAAGTTGATTTATAAATTCTTTAAAATATATGTAAGTGATATCTAGTTTTATTCATCTCGTCATGTAGGACACGACAGTGAAAACAAAATTTAAAGTGGATATCATATGAGTGAGATTAATCATTTTAAATTTTTTTACTATACAAGATTATGTGGCATGATGTATTAGTGATTTGACAATTATGAATGATGTGTCATTTAATAATTGGTAGATGATATGTACACCTTACATGTTAAGAGAATTATATTAAATGACTTGTGGTGGGTCATCCTTATATAGATATAGAGGATGTCCCACATCTATCTATTATATATATATTTGGCCAATATATGAAGTTTCCACATTCGCCAAAAGTTCCTAGAAATTTCCACATTAGCCAGAGAAAAAAGAAAGAAAAATTACACATCACTACCATTATGAAAAAGAGACTAAAATAACCCTCCACATAATTATAAATTATCCACCATTACCATTATAAATTTTAAGGAATTTTCACATTAACTGAAGAAAAAAATAAAAAAATTACCCACTATTGTCATTATGAAAAAACTAGAATAAAATACCCTTTCACATAATTTTAAACTACCCACAGCTGCTATTATATAAATTTATACCATTTCTAGTTTGGTCGGTTTACCACCTGCAGTTTAGCAACAAACAATAATTAGTCAACAAACAACAATATGTTAATGCTTAATGAACTAACAAAATAATTGTACAACATCTTACATATTGGATATAATTAAGAATAATAATTAATTGGATTTATACTTGAAACTTGAAAAACAATAATTAAGAATTGGAAATTATATGTGTATTTTAATCGTTGTGTTTACAGATTTCACGCACAGTTTGCATCAGACAAAAAGTAACAAATTCCTGTTTATTACAGGTTTCATTTTTTGTAGTTTATCATCACAAAATTAAGTCCTGGTGATAACAGACATGTTTGTGTTTCTTACAAATTTTATTTTCATTAAATCTTGGTGATATACTCTGAATTGACATGATTCTTATAATTTGTTAGTCGGTGTGTTAAACAAAATGAAATAATTAGTAAAATATATTTGGGATAAAACAATCTTATTATGTTTAGAGTGGCATGCTAAATTTATACATTTTCCAGGTTAGTTGGTTTATCATCTGTAGTTTGTCAACAAACAATAATTTGTTATTGGTCAATGAAGTAATAAAATTATTGTACAACATCTTATGTAGTAGAGTTAAAAACTTGAAAATAAAATCAAATATCTTAAAACTTTTGCATTTCACATGCTCACTGCACTTTCCATCAGAACAAGGAATGGACCTTATTATATTGATAAGGAGTGCATCGAGCAATGTAAAGGGAAAAGGAGAAAGATGAGAAGCGTGAAGGTCAGGTGTGTCTCTCTTATTGCTACAACCCACACACTTGAACATCAACATTCCGAGATCTTAAAGGCTTCACACTTAACAAGTTATCTGCACTCAAAAGCAGGTAATCTATGTAGCTTATGTCACCAATCAAGAGTGCAGTCAGTAACGTTAAGGGCAAAGGAGAAAGATATGGAATGTGGAACTTCAGTTATGTTGCTCAAAATTTTAAATATGGATTTGCAAAATAAAAATAACATTTGCAACTGTTAATTTCATTTCCTTCCAGTCAAATTTTGTATTATATTTTGTTTAATAGTCATGAAGTTTTACCTTTATGTATTTGTATTGTCCTTTACAACACCAAACTTAATCATATAATTGATTGTCATCACATCAGCAATATACAGGACACTGATTGTCGTCTCCAGCAGTGTTAATTATTGGTTAATGGATCAGCAAATGTAATAATCTGTAGAATGTGATATAGAGTTGACAATTATTCCCAGCTACAATATACATATACACAAAATAGTTTTAGATGTGATATATTCAATTTTGTTATTAATGTTGCAGTGATAAGATGATGCGTCAATAGAGCAGACAAACATCATGTAATACAAAAAGGAGAAAAGAGGCATTGAATAGGAAAAGAAATAAAAGACAATCTATTCTTACCAAAGATGAAATGAAGAAAAATGAAAAAACCTATTGCAAGACATAAGAGATTTAATCTTGAAGCATAAAAGAGAAGCAAAGCGTGTAAGAACAAATGAGACAAGTAATGAGATTGTCAGATCATCAGGCAGCAAAACAAATGACAGATCATCAAGCAATGAAACAAATACTACAAGTCATGAGATTGTTGATTCACCAAATAGTGAAACAAATGTGTCAATTCATGAGATTAGTGAATCATCAAAAAGCGAAGCAGATGAGACAAATAAGTAGATAGATGGATCATCAAACAACAATGAAAATTCTTTGGCCAACACAATTGTTGACAGTGAAATCTAGAATTTTGGAGAGCCTACCTTTAAATGTCGACATTGTAACACATTGTTATGGTATGAAGAAAGACTTGGACCCAACAGACGTACTAAGAATCCGTCTTTTGGAGTCTGCTATAAAAATGGAAAGATTGATCTACCAGAACTGCAAGAACTTCCGGATTTCCTTGAACAACTTCAGAAAAAATATAAGGGCTTATAACTCAATGTTCACATTCACATCTACTGGATAAGTAGTTGATAAAGAGATAAATAAAGGACATGGACCATATGTTTTTCATATGCATGGTTAAAATTATCATCATATTGGGACATTACTACCAGAAGAAGGAAACAATCCACGTTGGGCGCAGCTATACATATATGACACTGAGCATCAGATAGAGAACATAATAAATGCATCAAAAATGATGGAGAGAAGCCATCAATCGATCAAATTATTGTTGCTGGACTTAAGAAAATGTTGGATGAAAAAAACATTTTGGCTAAAACGTTCAAAACAGCAAGAGATAGATTCAAGGAAGAAGATTATCATGATTATACACTAAAGTTGATAGGAAAACAAAAAAAGTGGCACACACAATTTGCCTTCTGCTTCTAAAGTTGTCATATTGATTGTGTGTGATCCAAATGAAAAATAGTAGCACGTGACATTATTGTTGATTTAAAGGATATGGGACCAAAGAGAATTTTAGATATGCATCCAAAGTTAATGTCTTTGCAATATCCTTTACTCTTCCCATATAGAGAAGATGAGTTTACACTTGAAATTCCTTATAGAAGAGGATGTACAGATAATTGCAAGAGAAAAAATGTCACCATGTTAGAATACTATGTTTATTATCTTTTTCAACGACCAGATGAGTCAATGATGTTGCTTACGGCTGGTCGTTTATCAATGCAATATTGGGTTGCTACTTATTATCTTTTTCAATGACCAGATGAGTCAATGATGTTGCTTACAGCTGGTCGTTTATCAATGCAATATTGGATTGATGTTTACACATGTATAGAGCAAAACCAATTGACTGGGATAAGGCAAAACCAAGGAAAATTGAGAACTGAATTATATAGTGGTTTACATGATGCTTTAGAACGAGGTGATACAGAGCCCAAGCATGTGGGTAGTAGAATATATCTCCCTTCATCTCATACTGGAAGTCCATGATATATGGCACAAAACCTTCAAAATGCAATGATTGTTTGCCATTGGGTTGGATATCCAAACCTATTTGTAACAATTACATATAATGCTAAATGGTCAGAAATACAATATATGCTTGATGCATCAAGGGTTAAATAAAAACTAGTTGATCGGGTAGATATTGTTGTTAGGGTTTTCATGATAAAGCTGAGAGAATTATTACGAGATATAGCCAAAGGCAAAAGGTTTGGAGAAACTTTGGCAGGTAAGTATAAAAATGACTTTTCAAAAACTTATTTGGTAATTATTTCTGATTACAATAAATTTTTTTCTTGTAGTTCTGTATACGATAGAATTCCAGAATAGAGGACTACCACATGCTCACATACTGTTTTTTCTAAAAAAATAGAAATATACTTCATGATCCTTCTATAATTGATGAATTCATAAGTGCCAAAATTCATGACAAATAAACTGATCCTTTGGGATACGCATCCGTTGAGAACTACATGATCCATGTGGAGATCTAAATATAAATTCAGTATGCATGGAAGGCAATAAGTATAAAACATTTTCCAGAGAAGTTTAATTCTAAAACGACAGTGGATGATGAAGGATTCCGTATACACAGGAGACGAGATGATGGAAAGCGTATAAAAAGATAGAATAGAAGTTGACAACAAATTTGTTGTGCCATATAATAGAGATTTGTTGATCAAATTTGATGCTCACATCAACGTGGAGTGGTGCAACATGAGTAGATCTGTTAAGTATCTATTCAAATATATTCACAAGGGTGTTAATTATGTATGTGGCATATTGAAGGAAAATGGGTTAAATGACAATCAAGTTGATGAGATAAATAAATACTTGGAGATGAGATACATATCAACAATGGAAGCGTGTTGGAGGTTATTTCAATTTCTTATTCACTACCAGGATCCACCGATAGAAAGACTGGATTTTCATATTGAGAATGAACAACAAGCTATCTTCTCTGATTATGAAAATATAGCAAATATAGTGAGGAAAGGAGTTAAAAGAATAAAATTCACGGAGTGGACGGAAGCAAATAAAAAATATCCAACAACAAGATAATTGACCTATGGAGATTTTCCAACTAAATTTGTATATCATGCACAAGAACATATGTGGAAAGAGCGAAAATCAAAGTTTGCAATAGGCAGATTATACAACACACATCAATCAAGTGGTGAGAGGTACTATCTCAGAATGTTATTAAACACTATTAAAGGATA
>VSTD030001342.1:0-13304 GCA_008808055.3 Sporobolus alterniflorus | reverse complement strand
GGATTATATCTGCGCCACCACCATCGGGATGAATATATTCCAGCACTCTTCAATGGTTGCTGGAAAAATTCGCAAAAGAAATGGTTTCTGGTTGATATGCATGTCCAGCCTTCATGGGAGAACAAACTTCTATTCCCTCCGCTCATCAATGCTCAATGGAGAGAACCGCTGATGAATGTGCGTCTGAGTGCCTTGGTCAAGCGTGTAGCTGAGCTCCCCGAGGCCAGGCTTAAGGCATGCCACTGCATTGAAGAATTCCATCTTCAACGGATTCGCCCCCTTGGCCGTCGGGACAAATGCACATACGAATGCCCATGGATGGTCGATCCCAACCGCAAGCCTGCTAAGGGTAAGCTTTCCATCTTGTATTTTAAATATTGGTGCTATAATTACTCCACTCTGACATTCCTTCCATCTTGTATAGCTCTGTCTCAGGAAGAGGTTGACTAGCTCATGGGCTGATTGTTTGATAAAGACCCGCCAACCATGTGGCTGGCTAACTTGCCGCTACCTTATAGTAGTGAGAACCCTCCTCATTTGATAAGGGCAACTGTCTTTTCTGATCATCCCTCAACCTGTGATTAACATATCCTTTTGGCTTGTAATCCAGGACCTCTACCTCGCTCGTTAGATTGATGTAGAGTTGTCTGATGAAGACAATAACGGGCAGAAAGGGTCCATTGGCAATGATGCTGGAGGTGTGGGAGCGCCTCTGGTTGAGACACTCGCTCCCAACCCAATTAGATCCAGCATGGTGGGGAAATTCCGCCCTTCAACTCTCAATCAGACTACTACCACTGCTCCCTCGGGCAGTGGACAAAAGAAGAAACGTGTCACACTTGGCACTAAGCGCAAGCAAGACAAAAGAAGAAATGTGTCACGCTTGGCAGGTGATAATTGAGCTCCCTCCATACCGCGGACCTCAAAATCCTCTGGATCTAGCTGTTGTAAAGCATATTTTTGGGCGCCTCTTTGAAGTTTTTTGACACGTATCTCAGGCTGCAAGGACTGGTACTTCAGCTAGTAATGATGCCTAGCCTTCCAAGAGAGCTCAAGCGCTACCACTAAAGAGGATGATTGTGCCCAAGTATATGATGATCCTCCTTCTATTTTTTCTGCTGCTAATTTTGTTCCTCATTCTGACAACATGGTCGTTCATAGGAAATCTTCGGCGAATGGCCCACCGAATGAGGCTGACAAGCAGGTGACTACCCTCAAGACTGCTACAACTATAATCATCGTGGCTGCCCCCCCCCCTCCTGTGGGGGTGATTAATTCCAAAGCCATATCCATCACCGACGCATGTGACTACGCCCGACGGACGGCTGAGTTCCTGGAAGTTCTGAAGAATAAGGAAGCCGATCGGGAAGGTAACCCTTTCTTCCTTTAACAGTTTTGGTTCTCTGATTTCTTTCACTGATTAACTCTTTCTTGTCCGGTAATCTTGTCAGCACAAGCGAAAGCGGCACGCGGAAAGTGCTGGCTGATGAGAAATCGACCGATCTGATGCTGCAAAGGCTCTAGCTAAAGAAAAGACTGCTCACCTAGCCGCCAAGCAGGCTCTCAAGGATGCTGAGAAGGATAAAGCCAAGGTGGCTAAGGCACTAGAGACAACACAGGTCGCATATGTTATTACCCAGGATAAGTTGACCTCCAAATCCAAAGAACTGTATGACATGACGATTTGGGAGTAGAAAGCTGACATGCTATGGGTGCAAGCTGAGAAGAAGCTCGCAGATGCTGAGAAGAAACTTGCAACTGTTGAGGAAGAGAAGAAGAGCCAAGGGCTGCTGTTAGAATCAGCTCAGCGGGCATTGTCCAAGCATGAGGATTCCTCCACCCAAATGATATCAACAGCATTGGCCAATGCCATGGCGCTGCTCAAGAGTCACTTGCCCGATCTTGATGTGGAGCTTCTATGCAAGGACTTCACGGTTGATGAAGCAGAACATGAAGCGCTGACCAACAGTGCATACGATGTCGCTCATGAATTTGCATCGTCCTATGACTTCTCCAGCCTCGCTGAGTGCGAAGGCAATGATAGTCCTAGAAACATGTAACTCTTCTCCTGTATGCTGCAATAGATACTTATTAATATATGAAAAAAATTATTTGACCCTTGACAAATACCTACTGGATATAGACATATAGATGCCCCTTGCTTTTCATACGCCAATGATTAACGTAGTATGAAAAGTATTTGATGTTAAGGGAACATCCATCGGGAGCCCCTTGCTTTTTGTATGCAGCGCTGCGCATGTAAAAAGCGCTAAACAGATGTTAAGGGACCGTCTATCGAGAGCCCCTTCCTTTTTGTATGCGGCGCTGCGCATGTAAAAAGCATAAGACAGATGTTCAGGGACCGTCCACTGGGAGCCCCTATCTTTTTGTATGCATTGATTCACTGACCTTACGTGCGATCGAAAGTGAGCCCCTTGTGTCAATCGGAAACACTTATTGCTATTCGGGTGCAGCATTATAGATTGCTAAAGTATGTCTAGTAGTGTTCACCCTTTAGGCGTCGATCAGGGACTGCCCGATGCTTAGATGGGATGAAGCATCTAACCAGATCAAGAACATGTCGCCACTCGCTGGAGACTTATCATTTTTAATGTTGGACTGAAAAGCCCATTCGACCGATGGGCTAGAATATGAGATAATACGATGCCAATCATATGAGCTGAGGAACACTGAATTTTATTTACTTAGACAAATATTCTATACATACTATTTTGTAACTAATCGGCGTTCCATGTTTTGGGTAGCATAGCACCGTCAACTTCTGCCAGCACAAAAGCCCCTGGTGCTACTACATCTACTATGATGAACGTACCTTTCTAGGGTGATGAAAATTTATGCTTGTCCTTCATGCAGATATCTTTCTTCAAGACTAGGTCCCCGATGTTGAGCTCTCTTTGTACCACACTCTTGTTGTAGTTCTTCTTTAAGGACTTTTGGTATTTCCGCACGTTGGCCAATGTTGTGTTGTGTCTTTCTTCTAGCAGATCGGAATCCAACTCCCTGGCTTTTGACTGACATTCTACATCAAAGTATGCCACCCTTACTGACTCGAGATATATTTCTGGTGGCAATACTGCATCTGCTCCATAGACCAAATTGAAAGGTGTGTCTCTGGTTGCTCTATTCACATTGGTACAAATGGTATATAGCACTGAGGGCAACTCCTTACGCCAATTTCTGTCTCTCGCCTCTAAGTCATGGAACATTCTGGTCATCATTCCCTACAGGATTAGTCCATTGGCTCACTCGACTTACCCGTTCATCTCTGGGTGCACTGCAGATGATGGCTGATGCTGGATGTCAAAATCCACGCAACATCTGATGAACTTTGCTCCTTTGAACTGTGTACCATTATCTATCAAGACTCTTCTGGGTACACTAAATTTATATATGATGCTCTGCAGGAACTTGATCGCTGCCTCCTGGGTTATATTCACCACTGGCATGGCTTCCATCCACTTGATGAACGTATCAATTCCAATGAATAAATACCTGAACCCTCCTGGTGCCCTGGGCAGGATGCCCACAATGTCAATTGCCCATACTGCAAAGTGCTAGGAGATATCGATAGGCCAAAGAGGATTGGCGTGCTTTGTTGTTTGATTCTGGAATAACTTGCAGTCTTAACACTTTTTTACGACCTCCATTGTGTTATACTTTGCTGTTGGCTAGTACAATCCATGCCTGAATGCTTTTCCAATGATCGAGTGTCATGATGAGTGTGACCCACATAGACCCTTATGTATATCTTCAAGTAATTGTATGCCTTCTTCTCTGGAGATGCACCTCATCATTATCTCGTTGGCGCCTTGTCGATATAGTACCCCATCAATCGGATGATACATTCTGGACTTGCAGGCGATTCACTCGACTTTGGCATTGTCATCTGACGACGGTTGATTGTCCAAATATGCCCTGATTGGGCTCATCCAATCATATGCTAGCTGTTGTACTGGCTCATCGATAACCATCAGATCAGCTCCCACTTTTTCACTTGTCAATTCTACTGGTTTCACCGAAGGCTTAGATAATCTCTCAACAATAACATTCGGTGGGGTCGATGCCCTGGAGGAAGCAATCCAGGCCAAATAATCAGCATCACGATTGTCCAAATGTGGGACATATCATACTTCAAATCCATCGAAAACTTCTCCATTCTGCACACTTCTGCTAGATACCTAGTCATTATGTCATTGTTGCAATCATACACTTTCTGTACATGCTTGGCCACCAGATGTGAATCTCCCCTGATGAGGAGTCGTCGTATGCCGAGATCTTTCTCTAGCCAAAGGCCATTGACTAGCCCCTTATATTCTGTAATATTATTTGTGGCTGGAAACTCAAGCTGAATAGCCCCTACACCCTTCAGAGTATAGGATCTGTCGAAATACATTATCCAGTGATCGGGTAACTCGTTGATATCTCGCATACCTGAATCCATCCATTCTGTAATAAAATATTCGAGTGTTTGAGACTTGATCGCCTGTCGGAAGACGAATTAAACATCATACTGGCTAACCTCCACTACCCATTGAGTGATCCACCATGTTATTTCTTTGCTTTGGACGACGTGCGTCAATGACCGATCGAACATGACTCGGACTGTGTACCAAAAAGTAGTGCTTCAGCTTCCTAGTCATCATGAGAACTGTGTAGAGCAGCTTCTGCACCTGTGGATATCGTGTTTGAGTATCCTTGAGAATCTCGCTAACAAAATACACATGTTGTTGCTTGACTTCCTTCGAGGCTTCTGGCCGTTCTACGAAAATAATAGTGTTGACTACTGCATCAGTGGATGCCACGTATAGTAGCAGGATATCTTCGGACTAAGGTGGAACCAGGGTTGACAAAGACTTCAAATACTGCTCGAGTTCAACAAATGTTGCCGCAGCTTGATCATCCCACTAGAATCCATCTGCCATGCCCAATAGCTTATAGAAAGGCATATCGCGTCCACCCAATTTGGATATAAATCGACTTCTGTATTTCTTTTCGTGTCCTAGGTAGCTGCAATTTTTCGATGGCTTCCACCTTAGTGGGGTTCGCATCTATCCCCCGAGATGACAACATGTAGTCAAGCAGTTTTTCTGATGACACATTGAACACACATTTTTGGGGATTTGAAAATGCATCTAGGCGCCTAGTGGATTTTGGTGTATTGAATGACAATTTGATTAAATGACTAATATCGTTTGTTAAGTGTATAATCAGATTCTAAATGGAAAGTACTAATGAGCTCATTGATATATCTCTTGGAGTATAATTATGTAGCAAATGGAACTATATGATCAATATATGATGTCAACCAATGGATAGTTCCATATTAAAGAGTCTATATCAAGCCAAGCAAGAAAAATACATGAACAATAAGAAAAAAGAATATTAACTTGGTTCAACACTTGTGACTTGCTCATAACCAAGAAATAATCGATCAAGTGCTACTTCTAAGTATTGGATATCTATGGAAGCAACTTGATCATAAGAAGAAGGTTTTTAAGAATGAGTTTATGGAAGCGATGAAGTGATGTGTGAGACATGATTATAGTTGAAGAAGGATTAATAAGTACTTGACCATGATAAACCATGCATCAGAGAAAAGCAAGCGGGAGTCTTGCTATTGAGGTACCGGATGTGATGGAGAAGGACAAGTGGATGTTTGAATCCGAGGTATCAAGCTAGCCATGAAGAATCACATATCTCTAAGTGTCAATCTTTATTAAATCAAGATATAAAGTGATTTGGAGATCAAAAGTGAAAATTGATTATACGGTTTGAAGTATTCCAAGTCACAACCTCCTAAGAGTCAATGCCAAAATAAGATCAAGTGTGGCAACCCTCGTGAAGTCAAAAAGAGATGAAGTGGCAACAATCACCTTGTGCAAGCTTAAGTTGAAGAAATGTATTTTATATTTAACCTTGAGTATAGGTATGCCGCTCTATCAAGAGGATGTTACATAGATTGTCAACAAAGTCTCATGCTCAACAAAAGCCTAAATACCCAAGTGAGATGAGTGAAACACAATAGCCACACACACTCCACATCTCACTGAACCAGGAAAAACCAGATGGTTCGATTTCTCAAACCGGATGGTTCGGTTTGGGCAGATGAGCTCCAACGGCTAGTTTTCAAATACCGGATGTTCCAGTTTCTAAAATTGGATGTTTCAATTTTTACTGGCTAGTTTCCAACAGCTAGTTTTTTGGGGACAAGTATAAAAGCTTTCCACCTCCCTCTTTTGAAGGGTGTTGGTGCCACCTACGAAATATACTCATCCTAAGCCTTTGTGAGCTCTCCCCAACCCCTCTTTGTGAGGATCTTGTGATTTGTGAGAAAACCTAAGTGGTGGGTTGAGAGAATCCTCTTTGTGAGCACTTGAGTATTTGAGCTTTATGAAACAATCTTTGTGGCATTTGTTACTCTTGGAGGTGAAGCCTCCTAGACGGCTAGTCGCCGCACTAGAGCTCTCAATATTGTGGTGAGCCGTGAGAAAGTTTTTGAAGGTCCGCTTCATCTCTGAAAGAAAAGAAGTAAGAGCTAGTGAAGTGAGGAAAGCAGTTGAAAGAGACCCGACTTAGAGTTAGCACTTTGTGGGCAACTCAAGCTACCATAACAGAGACGTAGGGATCACGGGTAGTGATTCTGAACTTCGGCAAACAAATCCTCGTGACAAATATTTGGTTTGCCTTCTTGTGTTCTTCCTATCCAAATTACTTGAGTGATTAATTGTCTCTATTGATTTTATAGGTTGCATGCATAGATTATTGTATCTCTAGTCAATTCCTTGCAATTAATCCTATATGCAATCTTGAGTAGCTCTAAGTTAGTGTCGAACTCATCAGGAACTCATCGAAGCTTTTCACAAGTTTCTGTCCCGAGAAAACCAGAGTGTCCAGTTTTAGAGTTTGAGTTTTTGACTAGATTCTTTGTAAATCTACTTCTAGAGGTTCTCCAGGTTATTGTTATACCTTTCTTTTATTTATAAAGTGACTAAAAGTTAATTCAATAGGTTTTGTGGTTAACTCCCTGACAAATCAGACTATCCGGTTTGTCAAAACAGATTGTCCGGTTTTGACAGTTCTAATTCCACTGTAAGTTTTATTAAATTTCAGAATCACCTATTCACCCCCCTCTAGGCGACATCAAGGGACTTTCAGGATTAAGCGTCATTTTGTACATACAAAGATTATTGAAACTCTCTTTGAGGTTGCCAAGCAGATCCCCATACTTTTTTTACTTCACCACTATATCATCAATATAGCCTTCGACGTTTCTCCCAATCTGATTTTCTAAGACAATGTGTACACACTTCTGACACATGCCCCCCCCCCATTTTTTAGCCTGAAAGCCATCTTGGAATAGCAGAAGATCCCGAACAACGTGATGAATGATGTTTTCTCTTCGTCGTCCGTGACGAGGCTAATTTGAAGATAGCCCGAATATGCATCTAGAAATGACAAGAGTTCACAAGACACCGTAGAATCTACGATCTGACAAATACGAGGCAGAGGATACTCATCTTTTGGATAGGCTTTATTCAAACTTGTATAGTCGATACACATGCACTAGGATCCATCAGGCTTTTCTATAGGAATAGGGTTTACTAGCCAGCTGGGATAATCTACTGGCCTGATGAACCCGACTTCAAGTAATTTATTAACTTCTATCCGAATGGTTTCGCGTCTCTCTGGTGTGTATCTTCTTTTCTTCTGCTTGATAGGCTTGAATGTTGGATCAACGGCTAACTTGTGCTCAATCACTTTCCTAGGGATCCCGGACATATCTAATATATGTCATGCAAATACATCCAGATTTTCCCGAAGAAAAGTGATGAGCGTGAGTTCATATTTGGCGTCAAGCTCTGTGCTGAGACGAAGCTTCTTGTCGATGAGGTCCACCTGAACTTTTTTGTCTGTGGTCCCCTTCTTCTTATCATCCGTCGGCTGATCGGCGACTGGCTGATCTGATGTGGAGCCCATGAACGTGCTCTTCTTCTCTGCAAGCGAGGGGGGGGTGCCACCAACTGGTGGCTTGGGCACCACTGTTGTGGTTGAGGTACTTCCTTCGTGCGTCTTGGTCATCTTAGCGGCCAACTCTTGTGCTTCCTTCTCGCCGAATCAGCCGGCGTGTGTGAGTGTTGTATTCTCACATACTAGGGCATCACGCTGATCGGACTTGAGGATGATAACGCCCTTGGGTCTAGGCATCTTGATAGTGGTATATGCAGTGTGGATGCCCGTCATAAACTTCAGAAGGAAAGACCTTCCAAGGATACAATTATACCCGATGTCAAAACTAGCCGCCTCAAATATCAGCACCTCCCTGCGCTTATTTCCCCCTGGCCCACAGGATACCTCCAAATTGATGCGTCTGATGGGGGTGGACGACTACCCTGGAATGATCTCGTGAAAAGTGTCATGCACGGGGGTCAACTCTGCCAAGTTGAGGCCCATCTCGATGAATGTTTTCCTCATCATCAGATTCAGTGAGACCCCACTATCAATCAAACTCTTGGCCACCTTGTGTCGCTCGATTAGGATCTTGACCACGAAAGGCAAGTTCTTGTCGAATAGCTCTGTATCCGGATTGTCTTCTAGTCCAAATGAGAAGTCAACATCGGACCACCTCATCCTTCCTCCTGGCTCGATTCGCTAGGAGAGATCGTTGGAGCTTCTTCCCTTATGTCTTGGAGACGATAGACATGCTACCTCCGAAGATCACATTGATCTCCGCTAGGATCCTCTCGACGGTGTTCACCCCGATGGGGATCTTGAGATGTCGGCGCTGCTGGTGGTGGCATCTTCTTATGATCCAGAAAAGTCTTGCACTCCTTCAGATCATGTCCCGCGGTGTGATGGATCTCACACCACTTTTCAGCATCATCGGGAGGCCGGAAGGGCCTCCTTTCCTTCTGCTCCGAGGTCTGCTTGCCGCGATATCCACGATCTCCTCGATCCTTGCAATCTCCTCGGTCAGCGATGTTGACCTCCCGATCGTCCTTCTTCCTTGAGGCCGCCTTGCCCCAGGATTCTAGGAGTTGAGCCCGGGCTTCGGAAGCCTCTATGCATACATCAGTGATGATGAGCAGATCGACCACCGTTTTAGGCTTCTTCATGGCGACCTCATCCACAGTCTTGATATCGCTAAGCCCGTCGCAGAAGGCATTGATGATATTGATGTCCTGGATGTACAGGATAGTGTTCCTGGTGTTGCAGAAATATTTCACGTAGTCTCGGAGACTTTCATCGTGCTTTTGCTTGATGGTCTTTAGGGTCTCTACTGTAGACAGACGCTAGTATGTGCCCTGAAAGTTCCCAATGAACATGGTGCATAGCTAGTCCCAAGAAGTGATAGATCCTTCACGCTAGTTGATGAGTCATGATCTGGCTGCGCCGGTCAATGTCGTAAGCAGAAAGTTGGCCTTCACTTGATCATCTCCTCCAGCGGCCTCAATGACGATCTGATAAACCTGAATAAACTCTTCAGGATTGCTAGATCCGTCGTACCGATCAATGTTACCGGCTTTGAACTTGTCCGGCCACTAAACTTGTCTGAGTGGTCCCGCTAGAGCCCAAAATCCACTCCTCCCAACTGGGGCGACATCTTCTGTGAGAGATTGTCGTGGTGGGGATGATGTTCTGAGTCTGAGATGCCTCCGATCTTCGATGACATTGCGGAGGTCATCACGATCGCGGCCATACTCCCGTACGGCACGGTTCTGAGTGATGTGTCGCCGCACATCATGCTTAGCCAGATGGCGATTCGGACTAGCCGAGGATGCGGCTTCGCTTCGGGCATGCCTTGCCCGATCATTGTCGCTGACCAAAGGTTCCCTCCGAGGAATGCCGACTGACTTCTCTGCGATGACAAGGTTCACCGCCTTAGCCCCTTGCTGAGCTAGGACAACAAGGGAGGGGGAGCCATTAGGCGCCATCCGCTGGATGGTCTCCATAATAGCTTGGACGCGCACAGTGTTGAAGTCCGGATTCAAATTCCGAACCAAGCCCACGCTTGGAGTTCGGGCATCTGATGCCTCCGACCTCTCGATGGTGGGATATCTACTGGAGCTGTTGTGTGATCGATCATCGTTCAGGACCACCATAAGGATGAGGTGATCGTCTTCCGTGGCCTCCCCGCAGGCGCTGGTCCCGATCTCAGGGTAATCAATAGACGAATCTTGATCAGGGATTGATGCCGATGAAGACGAACTCAATGCCTCAGCAAGGGGTCAGATGATGGATGTCACGATCGGGATACCCCGAACAAGCTTGGCGGTGCGAATGTAGAGCCCTACACAAGGGTCCAAACCTGAGCAAGAACCGCTTGGTGTAAACGACGGAGTCAGGGCTAGGTGCTCCGGTGCTGGCCCCGGGGGCAACATCTTCAGGTTTTCGTCCTCCCCCGTGGTGAACATCAATGTCCCAAAGGTGAACTCAGTGCTGTGAGGAAACTTGACGTCGAACGTTCAGGGTGCCATGGTCTTGCCGGACGGATCTTGAGCGATTCCCCCTTTCTGGCGCGCCTCTATCGACGTCGTGTCGCCAGATACTTGTGGTGAGGATTGGGAGAAACACGACTATACAAGATTGATCTCGAGGATGAACACGATGAGGTTTAGACTGGTTCAGACCCTCTCAAGGAGTAATAGCCATACGTCTAGTATGACTGTATTAGGCTATGGAAAACTTGGTTGCCCTAGATGATTACGGGTTGTTACTTTTATAGTCTAGAGAACCACCTTATAGATACGACATTTTTCAATTCTGTTACAATCCTAACAAACACGTACCGAATTAGTACTCTAATTAGTGTTGCGTCCAGCCTCGTGGACCATCGCAGCTGTTGGGTCCCTGGCCTGGGTAACATTTGTGGCACCATAAAAAATGATTTATCTCACTCATATGATATCCATTTGAAATTCCATTCTCACAATTGTGTTCTACGCGATGAAATAAACAAAATTAGATCTCATTTGCATATGTTTTTTAATTAAATTAACTCGTCACTGATTTAAATATTTACCGTTCATTTATACCAGTTAAATCAAACGCGTGGATTTTCTTCATTTTTCGGCCCAATAAGATTCACGTCAGTCCAACTGGCATCGTCTCCTCTCTTTCCCCTCCCTGGTGCCGCCTCTCTTTCGACCGATGTCATCACGCCGCCGTGTCATGTCACACTTCCTTCCCATTGAGTTAAGACGAGCTCACTGTCTTCGCTTCATCTTACAGTAACGCTTTGTCTCGTCGCCTCCCCTCTTGAGTCGAAACTGAACCATTGAATCCGCACCACCGCCACAGGCTACTATCCCCGGACCGTCTGACTCCCAACATCCAATGGTATAAAAGGATCATCTCAATCTTGATCACTCAATCGCGTCACCATTTTACCTCCTCCCTAGCGAGAACACAACATCATCGGAGCTTCACTCACTGTTGTCGTTCCCTTTCTTACCGCTGTTTCATGCGCATTATTCCTCCATACAACAACACATACGATGACGAAGTAGCCGACCCTCTTTCATTTACCAAACGACTTATCGATATGTGAATTTACGTAAAAGATATTTTAAAATGTTACAGCATCAGGTTATAAATAGTCTAGTATATAAATACATCATACTATATAAGCACATTGTTATGAAACACTATAATCGTGTTAAAAATGAAATCTTTATCTGATTTGTAATCTGAATCTAATACCTACTACTCATCATGACTGGTGAACTGAGTCATGAAACGGAGTCAAAAGTCAAATCGGAAACTCTCGGATTTGGCAAAGCAAAGAATAACAAGCCTTTGAAGCCACGCAATCCGCCGCAGAAGAAAAGACCACCAACCTTGTCCCGCTGTTACGGCTGCCGGCTTCTCCTTCCCAAAGCGCCGTCCGCTGTAGGACACTCGTGCGCCGCTCTGCCCCGCCTCCCGCTGCCCCCATTTCGACGCAGCGCCCAAAACCCTAGATTTTGTTCCTCATACTCGCCGGCGCCGATCGCGAGACCTGGGCGGCGGCGTGGAGGGGATGGATCGCATCGTCGGCAGCAAGTACAAGCTCGGCCGCAAGATCGGCAGCGGCTCCTTCGGGGAGATCTACCTCGGTTCGACCTCGAACCCGCCTGGCTCGCTTGTTTGATTTCAGCTCCTCCCATGTCGTTGTGCTTTCGCTTGTTGTTTGGACCTGACTAGGTTTCTGTTCGTGCTGTGCCACCCGTGCAGCGACGCACGTCGACACCTACGAGATCGTCGCCGTCAAGATTGTGAGTTCCTCAGTCTACCCTGGGTACCCCGCCCACTGTTCTGGATTTGTTTAGGCTGTGCGCCACTGAGTTGTGCAGTAGATATTGATCCGGTGTTAATGATTGATAGATATTGAATTGTGCAGTATGAGTTGCTGCTCCCAAGTGGTGAATTGTGGTAGTCGGTGATGCGCCAAATTTGCTTCCCTTATTTTGAGTCGTCTCTAGTTAAAGGAGCATTATGTCTGTGCTCTTCATGCTTCTGTAACACCAGGTAGATTTACAAATTTCCAACGGCTACTGTGGGTCAGGATAATTATCCACCACTGAAGTGCCACTGTTCCATTAACTTAGTTTCAACCGTTCAGTGACTTAAACAAATACTTTTTTAGCTTACTCAACGCAGTTCCTTGTATGCTAGTTCATATCAGTTGTGTTCAGTCACACAGAAGCACACGAGTGTAAAGCAGGATTGTATGTGTTATGCTATGTGGGGTATCCATCATTTAATTATCACCACAAACTGCAAGATAACTTTTTTTAATAAGTAGACAATAAACTGGCACTGTTATATGCTAGGACACAACTTTTCTAGAAAATTTACAAAATATTCCATTTTATAGAGCTCTTGTTAGGACCATCAACCGAGTGTCTGTCTAGGGCTGGCAGATTACCCCCCATAAAGTTTGGAAGACAAAATTTTCTCTGACTCTTGATTTTTTTGTTACTATCGCTTGCTTGGTTGCTCATCAAGTTTTGTGGTGTAATATTAATACCCTGCAAGATTTTTTTCGCTTGTGCAAGCTATGTGGGTTTTGTTATGTTTTCAAGTTGGCACCCTATTTCATTAAATTAACTCATGTTTTTTTACTATTTCTAGATTGTTTGTGGTATTCATTTGTTTCCTTGTTTGTACGTTGCATAGTCCTCATTGCTTGAATTAAGTCTATAGAATTATGTCGGTCCAGGCTAGCATGCTGCCTTTTGTTTTTCATGATACATAAATGCCTTGGCAGATTGTCATGTGAAAAATCATTTCAATGGAGATCG
>VSTD030001341.1:0-13305 GCA_008808055.3 Sporobolus alterniflorus | reverse complement strand
CCGCGCCTGCCTCCTGCACACCACGAGACAAGCAAACGCGATTCTCCGAACGAACCAAAGATAAAAGAAAAACAAAATAAAACTATCCCGAATTCGAATTCACACCTCACCATGTCAATGACTCATCACATTCAAACTAAGTAACAGTCCACTTGGTTTCTGACTAGGAGGCGGCGGGCAGAAGATAGGCTCCATCATATCGTCTTGTTGCTAGGAGGAGGCGGGCAGATGACAGGCTCCATCATCGGCTTGTTGCTCCGCGGCGAGCGGCACAACACCACGGGGCACGCCATGGTGTCTATCAAGACGAGCACGTGCGTGCTGCCGTGCCCGATCCGCGGGTGGGCGCAGGCCGCCGCCACGTACGCGCAAATCTGCTTCCCGCCGGCGACCACGGCGCCGCGGTCGAACGGGTGGCGGACGTGGGTCAGCACGTCCTTGGCGAGAGCCCGGTCCACGCTCTCGGGCTCGCGTAGCGCGCGCGACGGGCGCCGGCGCAGGGGGATGTCCTCCGCGACCGTCTCGACCATCCTGGTGCCGAACGGATCGCCGATGGGGAAGTGTCGTCGGATGACGACCCTCACTTCCGCCGTCAGCGCCGGCAGCGGTCCTTTCAGCCCGTGTCGGCTACCACCACCATGGCGCGACGAAGAAGACGGTGAGTCGCCGGTGAAGAAGACGGCGAGCTGAACACGGCTGGAGAGACGAGCAGCCGGAAAGCCGTCGGGAAAACGAGGACCCATCCTTCCTTGCGTTCTTGAACGGATCAAGCTGGAGTTGTATCAACCGAGCGGAGGCGGATGGAATCGATGATGCGATGGGGGATTGTAGAGCAGCCCAGTGGTGCGCGTAGATTTATAGGCATGGCACACGGCGGGCACGCGTTGTTAGTTCGAGCTCGACTAGGAAACGAACGACGGAATTCGGAGTTCGGACTCCGAATGATTTTCGGGAAAAAACTGTGCTTCCGCAACTGCTGCCTTGATAAGTGTCGCTCGTGCCGCAGGCCATGTTATCGGCATGTCCTGCACAAAGCCATTCAGTGAAGTCCTGTCATCGCTTCGCCCCGTGACCCCATGGATCTGCTCAAGAAGTTGTTCTCCGCGGTCGGCTTCACGGATAAGATCACCGGCGCTGTCATCGACACGCTCTACTCCACGGGCACCCGCTTGTGGAACGTGAAGGAGGATGCCGAGAAGCTACGACGCACGGAGAATCGCATCCGCGCGGTGCTCACCGACGCCGAGCAGCGCCGTTTCGTCGACCACGACTTCGTCGAGCTCTGGCTCCAGGAGCTCCGAGCCACCGAGTTCGATGTCGATGCAGAGGTAGAAAACTTCGCCTGGACCACCTCAGCACCTTGGCCGCTGTGTCTAGGATGTCCGCCGAGGAGCCATCGCAGATGCGGAAGCGGCTCTGGCTCAACGTTGGCCTCGTCCTGCGCCAGTGCTGGGGGATGGATGCCTGGGTCGCCAGGATCAACGAACGCCTCGACGAGATCGACAAGGGCAGGAGAAGGTATAGGTTGCAGGCCGGGGACGCAAGGAGGACACCGGCTCCGCCGATGCAGCGTCCATGGTTTGAAGTTGTTGGTCATCACGACGAGAGACTCATTGGTCGCACCACGGAGGAGATCATCATTGCTTTCCCTCACAATCGTGTTGACCTTCCCGTGGTGTCCATTTGGGCAACGGTATGCTCTTGTTTCTCACAATCGTTATATGCCGTTGTTAATAATAGGGGGGTCTGTCAGGTACTCACTCCTGCGGTGTGGAAACTTAAAGTTCCATCCAGAATTCATATCTTTCTTTGGCTATTGGCTAATAACAAAACCCTTACAAGGGATAACCTTGCTAAGAGGAAAAACTTGAAAGATTTGACTTGTGTTTTTTGTAATGAATTGGAAACAGTACACCACCTATTTTTTGACTGTTGTGTGGCAAATGTGCTCTGGAGTGAAATTTCTGAAGCCCTTGGTATGGTGGTTAATCCTGATTTCGAGTCAGTGGCAAAGATGTGGCTATTAGGGAAGAACTTTCAACATATTAATGTGTGTACTGCTGCTGTATTATGGTCTATCTGGAAACTTAGAAATGAATTTATCTTTCAGGGCCGGAGCTGGTCGGGGATAGGAGAATTGTTGAGAAGATGCGCAAGAATGGTGCAAGACTGGAGCATGCTGAGCAAGTGCGAGGATGGAGCGCACCTGGAAGAGCTGGCAAACGTCCTAGGAATGAGAAGCAGGCTGCCACCAAGGCTAGCCGGGAGCCATCAACTTCAATCTATGCGATCTTTGGTTTCTGAAACTGTAACCCCGTTGAGGGAGAATGCGATGAGTGTGTCGCCTGAAACTGAACCTGGAGACACTCTGTCTCAAAACAGTGTGCTTAACGTTGTGGCTTTGCAATAAAGCTGGGGGAGACCTTTTGATCAAAAAAAAAGACCGGGCTAGCGCAGATGGTCTAAAACGATAGAGGTAGAAAACTTCTTCACTGACAGAATTTGTGTTTGGTTACTGGATAAATGTGACGTGAAGGTACCCACTAAGATGATCATCGAAGCTGTGACCAGACAGAAGTGTGAACTTCTAAGCTTGGACATATTGCAGCAACGGTTGCCTGAGCATCTGCATAAAATGTGGTTCTTGCTGGTGATTGACAACATCTGGGCCAAGGGCTTTCAGTTTTGGGAATTTCTGAGGCCCTCACTGACTGTTGGAGACAAAAGAAGCAAGGTTCCATTTAGAGGGTCTGGAAGAAAAAGAATGATGGGAAATCCTTAAAGTTTATGCTTCCTCGAGCTGGAATAGCAATGATCAGCATGATTTGGGGTTGATTGGTAAGAGGATTGTGGCAAACTGCCGAGGTTCCCCAATAGCATCCAAGGCACCTGGAATGCTTTTATCTGATGCTAATAGACAGAGAGCAGTGGGAAAGCATACTGAGTGACATGCAATTCCTTGAAGATGATAGAAATACACACACTATCTTGGTTAGTTTTCAGATAAGCTATCAACACTTGCCGTATCAACTGAAACAGTGCTTTGCCTTTTATTCTATGTATCCTCTTGGCTTTGAATTTGAGAATGATGAGCTGCTCAGATTCTGGGTGGTTGATGGTCTTGTTCAGAACAATGGGAGAAAAAGGTTTGAGATGGAAGCAGCCAGATGCTTTGATGAACTCCTTTGTTAAGTACAAGAAATGCCTGAAAATCTGCTGGGTCTTTGAATATGTCCGGAATAGCCCTATTTCCACCTTGTGAATTGATTTTCTGGCGAAGCTATTCTTATCAGTTTTTTCTGCATCGTCTCCGGCAACTAGAAACCAGTCTGGAGTTTCAGCAAAACCACACGCTTGTGTATATGATGGCTCTGCTGCTTGTGCTTGTATCATTTGAACCAGCACTATAGGAAACATGGTTCATTCGTCGGTATCCTAAACCGATGAATATAGATTATGTTCATCGGTTTTAGCTGGACACCGACGAATATAGGGGGGGGGACGGTTTGACTTTGACATGCTCCATATATTCGTCGGTGAGACCACATCACCAATGAATATTAATGGATTATATTTGTTGATGACGTAGACTCACCAACGAATATATAAGGGTCAGGGCTGACGGGTACCGAAGAATATAGGCAGGCTCAGTTTCAAACCGTGTCGTGCCCTCTGTTCGTCTAACTCCTACACCGCTGCTGCCATAGCCGCCGCCAGCAAGACGGGCAGCCTGACAAAAGTTTTTTTTTGTTTTTTAGTTAATATACTTAGATATGTTAGTTAAATTAGGTTTGTTAATATATTTTGTTTTTTAGATTAGTTAGGTTAGTAAATTATATTCTTTAGTTAAATTAGGTTAATTAGGCCAGTGCTCCTGTAGACTGCTGGACACAAGACGTCTGATGCCAAATTGCCAGGTGTGAGCGCGGCGCGGATGAATCACTGCCCGGTGCTTGGGGCCGTGGCGTCGTGCGCCCGCGTCCAACTCCCAAATTTTGCCGTGGCCGCCGAGATCAAGATGGATGGGTCGGCATCGATCCTCGCGCGCGGAGAACAAAACGATGGAGCAAACTGTAAGCGCGAGAACAGAGATAGGAACAGAGAGATTTTTCCTTCCACGCCGGCCACGAGTGAAAGATCGATTCCTTCTCGAGAAAGGAGCTGCCAGCCTGCCACTTACCTTGCTGGGCTCGGTGGGCTATGGCAATGTGGCACGTGATTTTGTGAACATGGTGGCCCATTCGCCCATGGGGTGCCTGTTTCTGACACCAGGGGTGCACCAACGGTGAACATTTGATAGTAATAAAGAAAAATTTTATTTTAGCCTGGGTGCACTTCTTAACTTGGCTTCGCCAGTGCTTAAGGGTGTTTAGACTAGACAATCATTGTAGGGTTGCTTTCTCACCTACTTTATTTGCGCGGTGTCCAAACAGCTGCCCCCAAACTAATTAAACAAGCATGCTCGAATAAAGAATCAAGTACTCATAAGCATGTTTTTGATGCACAATTGTTGTTCATAATATTGATTAGTTGAGAGAGTGACGGTTTATTCCACTGGCGGATCACTATCATGCATGACTAAGCTCTGCAACCGCTAGAACAAAATTGAGACGCATAAATAAATTGTAGGCTCTAGAGTTTATTTTAGCTTTCAGCGAAATATTAGTTAAAGGGACTATAAACTTAGCTCGTAGGGTGGCTCGCGAATATCAAATGGACAAATTGACCATGTCAAGTCACATTAGCCGCCTATTTTTCGTTTCACGTACTGACTAATAACTAATGATTTGTTAAAAGAGACATCTAGCGCGGACAGGCATGTGGATGTGGCATGCTGCAAAAGTGCATGGAGCACTGAGCCCACCGGGGTTCGATCTCCGGTGCTCGGATCCGAATCCTCGGCAGTTTTGGACTGCATTATTACTGACGGGTGTACTGTGTGAGAGCGACAAGGTGTGGTATCTTAGAAAAGAAATATTGTAACCGTTTCTTTTTATTTATCTTCGGCTAGTTTATTAACAATTAAAAAGAACGAAGCTAGTATCTAGCAATTCCTTCTTAAGGACGGATTAGGTAGATCTCAAGAAGGATTGGGAGCCGGCAGGGCCCAGATTTGATGGTGGCGTTCACAGCTCTGAAGCGTTAGCTTGAAATGGACTCCACTGCTCACCACCATCCCAAGGACATCGCCGTTAAATGAAAATGATCCCGAGGAACAGTCTTTAATCAACTTGCCCAGGAGCTCATTAGTGAAAATCCACTGAGTACTTCGAAATGAAGATTGATGAGAATTTGGAGCATCCGAAGGCTTATTAAACACGAGACTCCATTTCTAACGCAGAAATCAGGTCCTGGCCGGGAGCAAAACCTTCGGAATTCTAACCACGATCTGAGGGGGCGCCACAGTAAGCAAACATATGGGGCGGCCGGGCTCACAAGTCACGGTAGTAGCAGAGGCTAAGGATAAGACGGGGTCGTGGATGATGGCAGGTGACACCAAATGCAAGGTGAGAGCTCTTGCGGTCTAAGACAGGGCCATCCAGTTCCCGTTCTTTCTAAGCAGGCGCAACTAGTTCTTGATGTGCATCAAAGACACTTCAAACGGGCTAACTTTCCTTAGGGCATGTTCGGTTATTCTTGAGATGAGCAGGAATGAAGGGGATTGGAGAGGACTAAATACTCCACAAGTTTGTGAGGGTATTATTCCATCCCAGGGTGGGTTTCCATTAGGCTTGCCACTTTGCATTGACCCGGCCGGCTTTTGGAGAGAGAGGTAATATCAGACAGTGCATGCTTTCTGAGCATCTTTGACCAAGGGTAAATTGATGGATGCAACACATGGTGTTAGATTTTTTATTATTATTGTGGAAGTTCTTACTTTGTTTGAAACAATTAGTGGATCGGCATCATTTGTGTATCAACATCAAGCAAAATGGCGTTGAGGCAAATTTTCCGCCCTGGAAACAAAAGTATCTAACAACTAGGCAAAATTTCAAGTCATGACGGATGCAGGACCTGGAAAATTTGGGCATGTTAGGCTGACAACCTTGTCTTGTAATATGGACACCCAAAACGTGGGAGCCAAAAACTGCAACAACCAAACATGAATGCCTAAAATCGTGACGAAGCAGCTCGTGCCGTTTTGTTTTGTTGAAGAGAAGCAGCAAGACAGCAGAAAGAGCACCAGAAACAGACATTTCATACAGCCACAAAGTACAACAGCACATACCCAACCAAGCACAAGCATGTCAACAACTGATCATATGGACATCATTAAACTAAGAAATTAAAACTAGGGATAACATTAAGTTTCCATAAGAGGTTCACTGGCTGGACGGACATACATGTATAAACCAGTTCCCAGTCCCAGCCTTGTTGCAGCTACAGCAAATCCTATATGACAAAGACCTATAGACTTGATGACAGCTTAAGATGCGGAAGCGAGAAGAGAACCAGGGAGAAATTCAAAGCTTATAACGGTTTTTAAGCCCTACAAAATTTATTCTTCAGTAGTACCAATTGTTCCCTTCCGTCTTCTCCTGCGCAGCACCTGGGTATTCGACGGCGCCAGACATGTTGAAATTAGAACCAAACCTGAACTCGGAAGCACCACCGATGTCACCCACCTGGTTCCCAAATTGAGATTCTTCACGGAGGAAGAACTGCTGCTGCGGCTGTTGTTGCACTGGAGTCTTCTGTTGTTGCTGCATCATGCTATTCACATTATCAAACACAGCATTGCCCTGCCCAAAGAAACCATCATCCATCTGAATCCTCTGAGGGAGCACATTAGGCCTCCCCATGATGGTGACGCTGTCGCTGCCCATGTTCCTGTTCATGGAGTTGTTGTCATACATGTTCATCAGCTCGGCGATGGACCTCTGGCCGTCCATATGCAGGCTGAAATCCAGGTTGTTCAGCGCCTGGTTCGGCTGGTTGAAGGTCGTCGGGAACAATAGTGGTGCTGCTGGTGGCGGCTTGTTCTCAGCGCTCTGCAACAGAGGATCGTTGTACTTGCAGGTGTACTGGTGGCTGTTCCGAGCGTTCCGGTCGAGGAACCCAAAGCCACAGTCGTTGTGGCGGCACTGGACGTTGTTGCAGGTGTACACTCGGTTGTTCAGCATCAGCTCCGGTTCAGCAGAGGCAGGCGCATTCCTCTTCTGGTTGAACTCGACGTCAGCTATCTCCTCTTTCATCGGCACCGGCATGAGGAACTTGTCACTCAGCATAGCCCCGCCGAGGTTGAACGCGGTTGGGTCTGAAATAGCCGGCTTCTGGTTGCCGGCCTCGTCGCCCTTGCAGTCATCAGCGAGGTCGACATCATACTCACTTGAGCTGGCGTTGAACGATATGGCGCTAGCGATGCCGCCGGTGGAAGACGGTGGACGCGCGCCCGGGTGAAGCTTCAGGTACATCTCCTCTTCCTGCTTGACGACCGCCAGCCAGGTGGAGATCTCCTTGGCGGTCATCTTGTCCTGGAGGCACTTGGACTGGCGGACCAGCCGGCGGATCTTCTCGATGTCCGGGGACATGTGCTTGATGACGGCGGTGAGCACGCTCACCTTCCAGGCCTTCTTGAGATCATGGGGCTTCTTGTAAGGGGGCGGGCCCTGCTCCTTCGGGATGCCGAGCTCCGGCCACCACTCCTCCTCGCCGGTGGGCCACCACGGCGGCGGCACGGCCTTCTCGAGCGGGTAGCGCCGTTGCGGGGGGTGGCAGTGCTGCATGAGCGCAGAGAGCAGCGAGCCGAGCGTGGTGTCCTGCAGCTCCTGCAGGGAGTGCGGGGTGGCGGCGCCGGAGGCGAGCTCGTTCTCGGAGCCCGGGATGGCGTTGTCGGCCTGGTACTTGGCGATGGCGGCGGGGCCGTTGCGGTCGAAGCGGACCTTCTCCTTCCACCAGGCGCGGAGGTTGTCGGAGGCGCCGCTCACCGGCTTGCCCTTCTCCGGGATGATCCCGTACACGAAGCCCTGAGCGCGGCACACCTCCATCATCTTGAGCATGTACTTGAGGATTCCGTCCTGCGCGCGCGACATCTTCTTCCTCCGCGCCTGCTCCTGCGACTGACGCGGCTTGGACGACCCGCCGCTGCCGATCCCGCTGCCGGGGGGCTGGTCCTTTCCGCGGCTCTGCTGCAGCTCCCTGAGCCGCTTCAGCTTCATCCGGTCGCGCCACATGCGGCGCTCGAGGTCCTCGATGTCCTCCACGTCGTCGTCGCTGTCGTCCTCACCCACGTCCGGGAAGCTGTCCGGCGGCGGGTCCACGAGGTCGCCCTCGCCCATCACGCACGGGCCACCCGAGGGCGTTTGCGACATGAGCGGGCCGAAGCCCAGGTTCTTGTCGACGCCGGCGCCGTTCTGCTGCAGGAGATCCACGAAGTTATGGACGCCGGGGAACACCATGCTCTGATCCATCATCAGGCCACCTCCCATCATCGCGAGTCGATCACAAACGCAGCACACAGGCTATCTCGATCACAGGTAACACAGAGTTCTTGTAGTGCTGCTACTTGTAGTATCCACCTGCAAAGAAGAAGCAATGAACATGTCAGTTGCTAATCTTCAAGAGGAGGATTGCCGTGTTACGATCAGTAATTGGTGTTACCGCTTAAGTAGGTAACATGAGCAACACGATTACGTGTTAAAAAAGGCAATTAAGATGGCTGCTTATTGCGGCATCTTTATTTGGTAATTACCAGATTAGCAAATAAGCACGATTTAACACAGGGCTTGTTTGTTGCCTTGACACCATAGATCTACACAGCTAGGAGACAATCATGTGGCAGGAAAAAGCAAGCTTGCCTATTGAAGCATCAAACAGGACCCCTGAGTTAGCAACTCAGCATGTATTTGGTGAAACAAAACTAGGCCTTGATCTCACCAAACCGTACATAGCCACTTTCTTCCCTGACCATGTTGCTAATTTTGACTCACCTACAGGATCCTTGGCAGGAAAGGAAAACGAGCGACACATGACACATGTTCTTTGGATTTCAGAACAAAATTACGCCAGACCAGGTCCTTCGTAAATCCGTAGGGCCCGCTCCTCACGTGCCAGCAAGTCGATCTTCTGGCAGGCTGGTTTCGTCTTTCGGGTAAGTTATAGGATTACTAAATGGAGAATTGAAGGAAGGTGAGACAATCATAGGTGCAAGATTTCACGTGGCTTCTAGACAAGTATGGCGGCAACTAGCACGCCTAAGCAACGATTCCGGATTTGTTTCAAGATCTTGGCTAACGCGTGGCACACAAGGTACGGTCCTACGTATTTACGAAGGACCCAACTCCTGCGTACTAATTTTCTTCCTTCGATTTCACCATGCCATGGCATCCAAGGATGCAACCTTGGAACTCCGCCATGGATTTCAGCCACACCTTTCTTTGCGCAAAGGAAGGATCTGACAAGAACTCAAACAGGAATTGACCACTACATGGAACGGCAGGATCCTTAAAAAAAATCGAAGATCTCGGCCAAAAAACAAGCAAAGTATCTCACACAGATAATCACTCCACCACCTTCCAACAAACAAAAAAGAGTAAAAAGAAAGAAAGAGAAACGATCATCAGAGGAGGGGGGGGGGGGAGAAGCGAGGGCAGCCATACGAAGCATGAGCACAACAAGAACAGGAAACAAAAAGAGAGGGCGGGCAGGTAAGCAAGAACTCACCTCTTCTTCCGCTTGTTATCTCCCACTTGCTATTTTTCCAGATACCTCAACTTTGCCATGAGCTGGGAGGAAGAGCAAGAGGGGAGGGGAGGCGGGAGGGTGGACAGAGGGATGGGAAGGCACGAGTGGAGATAAGAACGGGCGGGGGAAGGCAAGTGGGTGTGTGGTGCCTGGCCACAACAGTGACAGGCCTTCTCTCTTTTATAATCCCTCTCT
Organism: Sporobolus alterniflorus; assembly: GCA_008808055.3. Classification (NCBI taxonomy): domain Eukaryota; kingdom Viridiplantae; phylum Streptophyta; class Magnoliopsida; order Poales; family Poaceae; genus Sporobolus; species Sporobolus alterniflorus. Next base: position 3,426 of record VSTD030001341.1, on the reverse strand, counting down.
TAAACTAATCTCTCGCTTTAATCACTGCCGCGATGACGTTTTTTCACGGCTTAGGAGCGCATACGGACGAGGGGAAACGGGGCTGAGCGCTGCGGTGAAAAGGGGGCTGTGGTTGGCTGGCGTGGTATCTGCCGGTGGCATGCGGGGCCCAGTCCAGTGGCGGGTCCGAAGGATCGGAGAACGAGTAGAGGCGCTAATGGGGAATCGAAAGTTACCTTTCTGCCCTCCGCGGGATTTTCTGGGTGGCTTGGTTCTCCATTCGGCGGCCGTTCCAAAATGCTAGGTTAGAAAGAAATACATTAAGCTATTTGACAGTTTAACTATTTAACAAGTTACCATGTTTTAGAGATTTAGGACGAAATTTTCTCGGTGGCTTGGTTCTCCATTCGGCGGCCATTCCAGAATGTTGAGGTTAGGAAGAAACCCATTAAACTATTTGACAGTTTAACCATTAAATAAATTTTTTTAAAGAAATCATACCAAATAAGCCCTTAGGGTGTCATGCATAAATATCTAGTGTGGACTGGATGTGCTCCTTTACATAGTAAACATTATAATTAACAGTTGTTACTGTCATCTATATGATGGTATGTGCTGTGCTTAATCATAGGAGTAAAACACGTGATGTACAGTGATGACTTAAAAGATAATTATTTCTATTTATTCATATTTAATTACAGTTTCATAAAATATTGTATACCTCTAATAAGACACACTGGATTTAAACCGCTGTTGGCTACCATGATCCACGAGGACAGGGGCAAAACTGTCCAGCAAAGACGGGAAAACCAGGCAGGCCCCCTTTGCTCAAATCTGGTTTACGTGGACGGCTCTCAAATCCGTGGCCGCCGCCTCATCGGTCAGCGATCCTGAAAGCACAACCACGTGCTGCCTCATGGGCTGGGGCCACGTGTGCCGCCACCGGCTCTCAGCACCGCGTTGGACGCTAGCAGCGATGTTATGTTGCCTTTTCGCCTCAAATCTCGCTGGATTCTGCTCATTTTCCTCGCTACAGCAAACAACCAAGCGAAACCGAATCAAATCTCGCTGGATTCTGCTCATTTTTCTAGCTGAATTAATGTGCTCTGCGAGTACTGTATGGATCTTGATCAATCGGTCCAGATGGATGGATAACTCTGCACTCTCAATGCGACTGGACATTGGACAGCAGTAGCACAACACATCTGTCCCTGTGAGCACAGAGCCTGCTTATTTGTTTCCGAATGTTGATTTGGTCGTGTGAATTTTCGATGTTGCTTCCGGTTCAGATCGAATTCTTCCCCGTCTCATCACTTACCATGCCAGGGCCGGCCGCCTCTGGTTCTTGAGAGCGATGCTGGGATGGGCAGCAGGTTACGGCAGGTTCTTACCGAGTTAATGCGAAGTTGATGGACGAAGAAAGGTGAAAGTACTACCATCTGCAAGCACGCTAATTTGTTTCTCCCGTAATCTCCTGCCGTTTTGTTTTATTTGACACGTGGTGTCGTCTTTTGCTACCCTGATGAAAGAATTATTTGTGGTCTACTTCTTTCATTTTTAAATTATTATCATAAACTAATTTTAAAATAAACTAATAAATGATGATAATTTAAAAATAAAGGAAGTAGTATTCTGTCAAAAGTGGAGTACAAGGGTACTCCCTCCGGTAACGTCCTGGGGTTTGGAAAATTTTCATAAAGAAAGACGTTGTGCAGACGTCAAGGGGTATTTGGACGTTGTTACCCCCGGGCACAATTTACTGAGCGCTTGTGGTCCCTAGACACTTCAGCCTTTGTCGCTCCCGAGGCGTCCACCCAGCTCACGCCCGATGCACCCACCCAGTTGCTTGCTCCTTAAACATGGCGCCTTAAGCACGCAAGCTTGCTTCTCTCACCATTTCTGCAGCAGTTCGCAAGCAGCTCGCGAGCGGAAAAATCAGCGCGGCACAACGCCATGCAGCGCGCGCGAAGGAAAACAGCGCCCGCTCAGCCCAGCGACGCGCCGAAAAAAAAAAGCAGCACAGCTCGCTCAGCCAGAGCCACACGAACAAAAAAAACAAGCGCTCGCCGCCAGAAAAAAGCGCGAAGCAAAAAAACCACGGGCCCAGGTCACCGCTCAGCCAGACACGAGACGGAGAAAAAAAATAAAAAAAAAACTTGAGACCTCAACGATCAACGTAGGAATAGGCAGCCAGTCAGACATTGAAATTTAGTTGGCGCAATTCACCTCATGCATTATTTAATAAGGGGAAAAGGGAAAAGATACAACCTAATTAATGATTCATTGGCATTCGAAATAATGTCTTAAACGATTTTTATTTTGTTACAACCAAAGGCGGCCCGGATTCTTAATTTTGCCAGATTCGTATCCTGATACTACAAACTTGTGCATGCCATGTCTGTTCGGTTCGACTCCGGCCAGTTATCATGTGGACTGCAGTGCGCATCTTGCAGGCAGGGGCCGCAGCGAACGGGCGCTCTCCACCTGGCCCGACCCGATCCGCCCGCGCCAGGATGCCCATGCGATTGCTCGTGGACGCCCCCACCCAGGCCGTACACGAACGGGGAGGAGGCCAACGCCCACCGTCCGTCGTGCGCCCCACTGCGAGCTGGCGCACGTGCTCATCGTGCTCAACATGTGTGCCGGTCTTGCCGTCTTGGTCGCAACAACCGCTCGTCCGTTCCCCAACCACCGCAGGGCAAGGATTAATTCCGTCGCAGAGGTAACGATCCAGTGGCTATGCCTGTGCTGAGTTTATTACCTTAACACATAGAGCCCAGATTGATCGACGGTCGATGCCATGCACCTTGTTGAAATGCAAAACAAACTGCACTCGTTTGGCAGCGTTTTCAAGAGCTTTTGGAATTTCGTCGCTAAAAAAGGAGCTTTTGGAAATGATACAGCTGAGATTTGTGAGCTCGCGCTAATCAGAGGTTGACTTTGGCTGTATAAGCATTTTGCGTCGTCAACCAGCAGTGCTAGTATCAATCAGGCAACAATCAGAGTCAACTTTCACCGAGGAACGGGCCGACGGCAGCGCAACAGAAACGTTTCCATGGACGTGGAGTGCCGTCTTGGTGTGTTCATTGAAGAGTGAAATGGAACAAAGTGACTCCATCCTAATTTCACAATGAAATGGCTCTGTTCTATATTTGAAACAGAGAACATAGTTTTTTTTCATTTAATTGAAGAGTAAAAATAAAATGGAGCCGCTCCACCCATTATTTAATTGGAGAGCAAAAACAGTGGGACCACTTCCTCATCTTGTGGTGATGTTACCATATATCAAGAACATTTCTCTACGATATGTTTCGAGTATTAATCATAAATAGATCAATACTGTCGACGTCGTGTCATCAGATATTTTGAATAGGAACGGAAAAAACGCGACTATGCAAGATCAATCTCAAGGAAGAACACGACGAGTTTTTAGACTGGTTCAGATCG
>VSTD030001340.1:0-13305 GCA_008808055.3 Sporobolus alterniflorus | reverse complement strand
CCCATACCTGGCCCATATACATATCACATTCCAGACATTCACAGTCAGCAACCTACCCGGTGGGTTTACCAGTGGGTTGATCCGGAGCTGTATAACATGTGTTATTAGAACTGACAAAGCACTGCTGAATGGACCAACTTCACATTGCAAGACCATAAGGCACATCTTCTTCAAATCCAATGTATTATGCTCATGTCGACGGAGGAGTATTACGCAATGCAGCATGTGTAACTAATGTAGTGGTTTATTTACATGTATCATGGATTATTTGCATGTATTATGTATGCTTCTAATTATCTTGAGTTGTGTACTATGTATGACTCTCATGGTGTATATTTACGTGTATTATGGACTATTTGCATGTACAAATTTAGTGCAACTCATGTCGTTGTTTTTCACAGTTTTTTCATTCCATTTACCGAATTTTGATAAAAATCGGCTGGTTTTCGACAAAAACCGTCCGGAACTCACCGCACCGGTTTATCGGTAAAACCGGCCGATTTATCAGTAAAATCGGCCGATTTATCGCCGAAACCGGCCGCGTTTCGGTGTTTTCGGTTTTCACTGTTCCTCATCTCCGGTGCGTTTTAACCGAATTTTTTCGATTTTCACTGATTTTTATCAATTTTTTCAAAAACCGACGGGATCAATAACGTCCAATTTTCCTTGTTCCGCCGACTTTTCAAACACTGGGCAGGGGACGGACCTGGTGCTTTTTTTAACCGTACCGCTGTGTGGTGTCTACGCGGCTAGCCACGCCACATCTTTCTGGCTTTGCACTACGTGCTCCGCGTCAATGCCCCTGCATTTTTCACATGGTTTCCCTGGGGATGCTTCATGAATAATACTCCCTTGGTTCAAATTTTTTTATCTTTTTATGATTTAAATTTTATTCATAAAAGATTATCTTTTTTATTTCTAATACAATTCTATCTCTCTCTCTCTCATCTTTACTTCTTATTTTACATGCACTCCTCTACTTTTACACCATTCCTTAATTTCCGTGCTCAACTCCTAAAACATCAAACATTACTGGACGGATGTAGTATTTGAATTTCCCAAGTGAACAATATTATTCCTGTTTTGTTTGGTTTCAATAACTAAAGGTGGATAAAATTGTTGTATAAAGATTTAGATACCACTAATAGATGTGAAACAGTCAAATATCTTTTCGGTAGCATGAAATGTTTTTTTAGTCACCTTCTTGATAACTAATGGATTAAAATTTAGTTGACATTTTAGTCACCATTTTAATCACATTGTTTGATATTTTAGTGACTAAAAATAACTAAATTTTAGTCACTAATTTTTAATTGAGTGAAAGCAAACATGCCCTTACTTTTGGGGAGTAGTATGTACTAAAATACATTCATTTTATCAAATTTCCAAGAACAAATATAAATTTATCTGATCATATCATGAAAAGTAGATACAAATATTTTGGCCAATAAACAATGTCCATTCCTCGCTTGTGCCTTCAGCTTTTTATCGACTTCTCCGGTTTCATTTTTCCTCGTCCATAAAATCAGGAGAAGGCATGAAAAGCATAAGGAACTAGAAACTTTCGTATTCATACTTGAAATTACATGAACATAAAGTGGAATTTTATTGTTTGTATTTTACTATAGTTCTAGTGATTTCCCCCTTTTATTTTCTTATAAGCCAAACACTATTAGATAGAAAATGGAAAATGTTTTAAAAAAGACACAAATATAAATATCCCATTTCCAAGAGGTTTGCAAAATTGAAAGATGGATATTTCGAAGTATAAATGCACCTGGATTGTATACAAAACAGAGTGTTTAATAGCTATATATTGAAGAAAAAAAACTCATTTGTACTAGTCTCACTATCATGGTATATAACAAAGGACAAAGTTCACTTTAATCCCTTCAAGTTTAATCCAAGTTCAAATAACCCCTAAACTAAATTTTGGTATACTTTACCTCAATATTTATCAAATTGATTCATTTTTCACCTTTTCTCTCTAATGCTATGTGGTTTGCAAACGTAGACTCGAATTAAGATGATTTTACTGACATAAATTAGCATAGATCTATTTGTATTTATCCCTTGCCCACAAAAGAAACGATTATGATGAACTATTGGGGTGCAGATTGGCAAGGATAAATATACCAACGTGGAGAGAGAAAGTAGATTGATTAGAGCAAAATTTTGGCTCGAGATCGACAAGCATCGCTACCATAACCATGAAAATGCATGCGTGTATGAATTAAATCACTAAAATTGCTTTGACATGATTTCACATCAACTAAATTGCATATGATTGAAGAGAAAAGGTAAAAAGTGAACCAATTTGATAAATATTAGGGGTAAAGTAAATCAAATTTTAGTTTAGAGAGTTATTTAGACTTTTTCCAAACTTGGAGTGAGTAAAGTGGACTTTGCCCTATAACATATACCATACAATAGATTTTTGTAAAACTACAGAAGCTAATGCATTACAAAACTACCGATTTAAGAAATGTATCAAAGAAGTAATATTTCATTGAGTTAAATTTCTATCAGAAGTATAGATTTCATGTGGAAGCAATATCAAAATGCTACACGTTTTCATTATGTAAACTTTGTACTTTTGTAGAAATTGGCTTATAAAATCTAGAGTCCTGTGATAAAGTTCACATAAATTTATCGCTACATGACTTCTTAAATCCATAATTTTATTTCTGGGAAAAACCATTGTTATGAAAGTATACACTAAATTTTATTATAATTTTGTTAAACAACACGTAGTTTACGGAAATTTATGTCGTTTTTCTAGGCCGGGAATATCTATTGCGGCCCAGAACGGCCCAGGTCTGTAAGCCCCATTAGACAACAGCGAACCTAAACCGAAGACGAGGAAGAAGAGAACGAGGCAGAGGACAGCACAATGCAGGGCCGCATCGAGATTGGCATGGCGAGGCGGAGGCTTCTCGTGCTCGCGTCCCGGCTCCAGGTGAGGGCTCCCGCGCCGCCGGCGACGCAGCCGTGGCGTCGAGCCCAGCCCCGGTTCCTGTCCTCCGCGGCGGCGTCGGGCTCCCTCGACCGCCTAAAGACTCCGCCTTTCGCTCGGCCGGCGGCCAGGAGCCCCGCCACCTCCCCGTGGGATCGATTAGGAGGTGAGGTTTGACTCTACCCGCTCTTTTCGTTTCAGTGATATGGTACTTTTTTGGTTTAGAGAAGCAGGGCGGTTGGTGCATTAGGTTTAAAGATGCGATTTTTTGTGGCTTGTAAGGGTGGGTTAGCGAACTTGTTTAGCTTGGTGTGGATTTCTTGACCTGCTCAGTATTGCATTTGTCCATTTTATGCTCGGGCAGTGAAATCATCATGATTGGCGTCAATGCTGCCTTGCATTTGTTGTGCCACAGCCGCCTAGGCAAGCTGTAATTTGTTGGATTTTGGTGGTCTTATTGAGTTGTTGTTATGATATACTAGCTATTTTCTTGTGCATAACTTGAAGCTTTCTATTCCTAGATTTCGTGCTTAAGCTTCCTTTTGTTAAAAATTTGTGCCACGGACAGGGGGGCAGAGGAGGACCATGTTCATCCAGACGCAGTCGACCCCAAACCCGCAGTCGGTCATGTTCTATCCTGGAAAGCCAGTAATGGAAGTTGGGAGCTCTGACTTCCCTAATGCTCGGACTGCGATGACATCCCCTTTGGCGAAGGCTCTCTTTGGGATCGATGGTATGCCATGCTCACTTTGTTGCCTTTTCTTGTCCTTTTTTCTTTGAAATTAGACGTTCTGGAAGTTACTCTTGAATAGCTACCTGAGGCCATGATCTGTGACTTGAAACATGAAAGAATAGTCATCTAAGTTTCTAGAAATGGACTTCTTTATCTCTCTATGTTCTGGCAATAACATGTTCAGACTTTGGTGTATCAATTATAGCTTTCCGTTCCTTCTCTTTAGACAGTTTAGTTTCCCTTCTCACTTGCTGTTTACATCTTTTGTTGATAAAAATCATTTTAGATCTAAAGAAAAAGAAAACTGTAAAGTGGCTTACAAGGATATATCTAGGCTATGTTTTATCAAAGTGCTTTACTTACTGAAAACTTTAGCTGTCAATTTGTGCCCAGGTATGACCTATAAGCAGTGGATGCTCACTTTATAGAGGAGATTCAGTGAATCATGTGTATTGCAATATATCCATTCAACTATTTTATCCAATCAGATAATAAGCATCTGCCCTATATTTGAATCCCATACACCTAAAAACAGGCCTTGTGCGTTATGTTCCCTTGGTGAAATATAAGTGCCTTTTCACATACCATTGGAATTTCTATGCAGGAGTTACCAGGGTATTCTTCGGATCCGATTTTGTTACTGTAACAAAATCAGAAGAAACTTTTTGGGATTATCTTAGACCTGAGATTTTTGCTGCAATAATGGATTTTTACTCATCCGGGCAACCACTTTTTCTGGACTCAAATACTGCAGCCTCTATGGATACAGCAATTCATGAGGTATCTCAATCAGCTTTCATGCACAGTTTTCTACATTTTCCCTTTCTTGTTTGTGTGATTTAACAATGACAATTTTTGTTATCATATCAAATTGTGGACCCTGAAAATAATCAATGATATAATAAAAAAGAATAGACACTAGATGACTTTTTGGATGTTCCAGTATTTTTACTTAAGCATCAATGGGTCATCTATCAGTATAGTGTGTGAATCAGTATAGTGTGTGAAGTATGAACTACTTCACTGTATTTTGGTAAGATATGATGGGCACATGTAACTTTATCTTGGGGTTTATACACAATGGTAAGGAAAAGTGGCATAGAAGTGAGAACTGAGAAGTAATGTTCGTTGCTTCCACCTACCTTTGCCTTCATGTATGCATATCACTACATTGCCTCTGAACCTAGTCTGTATTAGAGCTATGCAACAGCATAGATCCAAAATATTGAGAACGAATCCTGTGATTGTACTTAGATTTGTGAATTCAAAACGTGTTTGTCGTATTAACAAGTGGCTGCTTGCAATACTAAATCCGCCGTGCACTCTTTTGTTCTAGGATGATTCAGAAATAGTCGCTATGATAAAAGAATTGTTGGAGACTCGGATTCGGCCAGCTGTTCAAGACGATGGGGGTGACATTGAATACCGAGGATTTGACCCGTTAGTCTCTCTCTCTCTCTCTCAGTAATAATTTTAATTCCAGTCTCACTTTGATGCTACCCTTTCAGAGAATCAGGCATAGTGAAGTTAAAAATGCAAGGTGCCTGCAGTGGCTGTCCAAGTTCATCTGTGACATTGAGATCTGGGATAGAAAATATGCTTATGCATTATGTGCCTGAGGTAATTCAAAATTATATGAATTCTGCTTTTGCTAACGTTCCCTAGTGCATGGGGCTCACTCATAAAATGGCTTCTTAACTGGAATGCTGAATGTTTGGCTGTGTTGGGAAAATTGTTACGAATCGCTATTGATTCTTATGAGTTGCTTTGCTTTAAGGAGTAAAGCGTCTTTTCTCCAGATTCTTTATGCCAGGCTGAAAAACACACAGTTAATTATTCACGCTTCTTTGGCAGGTAAAAGGAGTAGAACAGGAGTTCGATGGTGATGAGGAAGCTGAATTGGCTGGCCAAATGGAATGAGAGATAAGGATCAACCCTAGATATTTACTTCGTTCAGTAAACTTTGCGTGTATGATATTTTTGTGGAATTTTAACCTCACAACACTAGGTTATGTGATATTTTTGTGAGAGAAACCAGGAATGACCCAAACATTTCGATGAGTGGCAGTAGGCAGAAGTCTTGATGTATGCAGGAGGCAGACTATCATAGCTAGCAGATAGACATCAATAGCCTGAACCAACATCAGGCGCCCTAGATCCGAATAAAGTGACAGATGAATTGATATTTATGTTTATGAATGTTTCTGTATATACACTGGGCCTGTCTGATCACTTGCTAGGGCACCAAATTGGACGTGTGAAGTGTAATTTTAATGGGCGCTTGTTCTGATTGTGAGTCTTCCTTTCTTGCATGCGTTGTGTATACTGAACGTTGAATGTTGCAGATATATTTCGTAATTCGTGTTACTCATTTAAGATGCCACACTTTCGACTGCGGCATGCAAGAATAACAAAAAAAAAGCTTTCTTTCATGCGCTGGAAATAGATTTGTTTTATTCAGTTGATCTCTTATTACACTTGGAGAAGGGCAATGCCTGAGTTTGATCACCAATCCTTAATCAAGGAATAACCAAAAACAAACAAGGGGATAAACACATACAATGGAAAGCAGAATTCAGAACACAACAGAGGACCCCCCCCCTCTTATCCTGTAGGGCGAGGCCCCCTCGCTCTCAGATTCAAACATGACAAGGCACAAGAAGGTCAGAGATCTACAGCACAAGAGGTGGACGAATCCAAAAAAAAAATCCAGCCCTTTTCACGTCAGCTTCATCCTGTAAAGAGGCCTTCCCATCCTGATAATCCGAGAGCAATGGTTGGCTTGGAACCACTGGGTGATCTGTATGTGTTGGTGTCTGGCATCAGCTTATTATGTACACAATGAGGAACCGGAGTTTCTTAGCCATGTAGTAGTGTGGGCGATCTAGATGAGGATGACAAAGCCATGAGCAGGATTGCAGCCTCCTCAACACCCATCAGGACCCTCCGTTTCTTAACCACTTGCAGACTGCTACTGTTGGTGCTGCTGTTGCTGTCTTGCACTGCGCTTGTCGCCTCACTAAGATCTCGTTGGAGATGCTGCTGTTCTTGAGGCTGCGGCTGCCCTGGTTGTTGCTGCTGTTGTGCCTGCTGCTTGGGTCGCTGCTTGATGTCCAGGCCCAGCTCTTGCCTCCTCTTCTTTCTGTACCGGATGCCGCACGCATTGCAAAGCGACTGAAATCAAAATAGACAATTGGTATGGTTAGTGCCCGGCGAAAGTGTGCCGAACAAGGATGATGGTGGAGATCTTTTTTCAGAGTTTTGCGGTCTTGATTGGTTGATCATGATGTGGTTGATGATGATGCATTATTAGATAAGAGAAACAACTGTGTGGCGATAAGGATACAAACTTAACGATGGGATTAGGAACCCGTAGGACGGACGGAATCGCAAGCTTGGCCACCCCGATTTTATTTCTTTAATAAGCGTTCACACATGGGATTTGAGGGTAGCACCGTTGCAAGGAACAGCTCACCTAACCAGACCACCCAAACCGGAATCAAATAGCGGGTAAAAGATTCTGACGAAAGTTCTCAGCGCAAGGGCGGCTAATCTCGCCATATGATTGCAACAATCATAACCCGATCATCATATCCTCTACCTACATCCTAAGCCCAAATCGCCACCAAGCTCTAACGCGATCGCATCCTTCGTAATCCGTACCACGGCCGATTAAAGAGAACAGCGGCAACGGTGATCAAGAAATATTTATTTTTCCTGCTACTAGCCAAGATCGGCCGGGAGCTCTGACTGACTGATCACGCTGTAGCTGTACGCTGATCGAGGAGAGCGCTGACCATCTCCCGACGGCGGCCGCGGAAAGGGAGCAGCGAGAAGAGGAAGGGAGGATGGGGGTGGGGGGAAACGGAGCGGTCTGCTCACCCTCGGCCCGGTGGGCCCGCCGCGCCACATAGGCGTGGCGGTGGTGCGGCACTCGACGCAGAACGGCCTCCGCTCCTCCGGCGCCGCGACCCCGACCACCTGAGAAATCAAGAGCGGCGGAGCAGCCCAAGCGCGTCAGCCAGAGAGCCACGAGAACGAAAAAGAAAAAAAAACTTGCTTTGAAATGCATGTAAGGGAGACAGGACCTTGTGCTCGGAGGAATCCATGAGATCGATCCTGGCCTGTCGATCTCGGGTCCAGGCTCTGCTGATCTCGCTCTGCTTCTTGGGGACTACGTGAGTCGTTCGGGGAGAGGTGTGTGTGTGTGGAGGGTTGGGGAAAGGGGTAGGACGGGCGAGGAGAGGACAGTACAGCCCCAGCGGCAGGAGTAGCCACGCCAGCAACGACGTAGTATATGAGAGAGAGCGAGTTAGGTGGATAGGCCTCTCTGCACGTGGGCCCCGCGCGCGGGAAGACAGGTTGCTCTGCCTCGCGGGCGAGAAGATCACACTCCTGATGACCCTTATCCGCTACGTGTATGCTGCGCTGATCTTCGTTAACTTGCAAACTATTCACTTCACTTGCCGTAAAAATATTGGTCAAAAAAGAGGGAGCGTTTTATTTCCCTTTCTGTCACACTACTGTACAGACTTGGTTCAGACTTGTCAATGATGCATTGTGTGTCGCGTAGGTTTCATGTGAGTGTCGTGATTAACATTTAATTTATGCCGGGATGCAATACCGTACAGACTTACTGTGCACGGCCGGCATCAGTATGTCCGGATCGATCTCCATCAGCGGCCAAAGTCGCCCATGGTTTTCACGTGAGTTACTCTGAAACCCCGGCCACACCATCAACGTTACTATTATCTAGAAGGCATCTATCTACGATGACAAAAGGGATTAAACACAGAAAAAAAAGTGTGGATGCGGCACATGGTTCAGACCACGGAACCGACGGCATACGAGCTATCGACACGTCATCTGAAGTCAATTCGTAGGGTAGGCAGCAAAAAAAAACCAGTGGAAGAATTGCATGCTTCCACGGAACGGGCCACAGGAAACGGCACATTCCAAATCATTGCCCTGGGCATGCTTAAACAACAAGGACACACATAAAAACCCCGGACCTAATCCCGGCTGACACGCAAGAAAAGGGAGGGGAAAGTACGCACTGGTATTAATAGACGACCAGCTCAACCTTGGGCAACAAACAATTCTTTTCCTCAGAAAAAAATAGTAAGAGCTGCTTGAGGGGTACAGATGTTTAGAAGGCAGGATGCATGCATGAACAACAAACATATGTTCAAAGAAAGGGGAGAAAAGAAAACGAGGGCCAAACAGGAGTCTGAATAGAGGGAGATTAGGGTAACACGACAGAAGAGATCCAGCCAGGATACACGAGTTGCTTTGGAGAGAGGGACAGCTGGAAAAAGGGGTAGGGTCTTTACACCATGAAAAGATGCATGAAGAAAGGTGCTAAGTAGTTTACAACCTTGTCAACAGTAAAGTCAGTACGGTTTCAGTACTAGTATGTAATTGTAGTTAAGAGACTGCGGGTCCAAATTTACCCTTGACCTTGCACCATACAGATTTTCTTTTTTCGCAGAAGAAAAAGGCTGTCTTGCTACCACTAGATTTTGAGTGTCAGGATATAGGGGTATTTCCTATCATGTAACCTACTCCCAGTGCAAGATTTTATTTCATTATTTTTAAGAGTGCCATGTCATCAAAAATATTTTAGAACTGTAAATGAAACAACACTTAAAATACATAATTTTATTTTGGAGTTTCATAACACTAATTTCTATGTTGTTTTATTGATTATCTATGTGCTAAGATAAAATTTATTGACCCCAATGCTAGTTTTATGGGGGGGCTTTATTTTTTGAAAACAGTGTATACCCAGTTTCATTTAGATGAAATCCTTCTTCTCTCTTTCTTCATAAATTCTTTATCATACCATCAAAAAAAATCATATGTGGCCGCTCATTTATTAAAAATGAAACCTCCATTGGGAGTATCCTAAAGCAATTTGACAAAATCTCAATTGGAAGCACACCCTATTAGAAGAAAGCAGCCCGGCCATGATAACAAAAAGGATGCAAGGAGGTACAAAGAATGGAAGTTTCTCCCCATCTAACCACCTTGAATTTTTGTCCCTTGCTTTAGGGGCATCCTCCATGGAAGCCCGGAGCAAAAGAGATTATATAATTACTGTCAAAGTGGTTTTACGATATTTTTATCGGTGCTGTTACAAGAGCAGTCCGTTATGGTTCTTTTATTGGAAATGACTTTTTGATCTCTTGGTCGTTAGCTATGGATGAACACGGTGAACACGAAGATTTACATGGTTTGGGCCACCAGAGAGTCATACCCTACGTCCACAGGAGAATGGAATTGTATTGCTCAAGTCTGGCCTTACCCGTGTGAGCTTGAGCCTTTCTTTTTTCCGACTCCCTGGAAGTGGCGTCTACCCGAGCCTTTTATAGCTCAAGGTCGGGTAGTTATAATGAGTCCCAAGACCCGACAGTTGGTCTCAGGGCAAGTAAAACCCTATGCTATAGGGCACCACTGGCCAGGAGTAGCAAATGATGTCTTCAATGACGTGGGTATGCCTAGTCTTATTGTCTGCCTCACTGCACTCGGTCAGTGTGGCGCTGTATTGTTGCGTCGCTGGGCACTGTAGCGGTGCCTGACGAATAGTCCATAGCGCTGACGCTATGCTGCAGTCGCGCTATACCTACCCGTCTGACTGTGCTACCTGCCCAGAGTTGTTGAACCACTCTGTTCTGTGGCAAACCACTGTGAGCGCGTTGCAGGTCTGCGCGGTGCTGGCCCAGTCCTGCAACATGCCTGCCTGCACGTCTCGCTAGCATTTAATGGGCCGCCTACTGCACGCCTTGCAGGCGCGTGCCGCCGCCCTTGTCTCATAGTGCCTTGTAAGATACGTGCGCGCCCCGATGGAGATCATGATGGTCGGGTCGCTAGGGGACATTTGTTTACTTTAATAGCTTGCATCTCGTAGAGCCCACCCACGGGACACAGGGCAGCTCCAGAGCTGCCCTGCAGCCCAGGGGGCACTTGGCGGTCCCGAAGCTGCCCCGGGGCCTGGTGGTGGGAGCTGGAGCCATGAGACACGTGGCGGCTCCGGAGCTGCCCTGATCTAGGAGACGGGAGCCAGGGCCATGAGGCTCGAGGCAACTCCGGAGCTCCCCTGAGCCGGGAGGCAGGAGCCGGAGCCACGGGACACGCGAGGATGCGCGTTCGTCTTATCTTTCGTTTTGACTTAGAGCTTGTACGCGAGGGTACCTGGTCTTCAGGGTATCGACAGTGGCCCGCAGGCCCACCCCGGGAGAGGCTGCGAACCCGCGGGTGGGGCCAGCATCCTTCTCATGCAGCCTTTCTGAGTTTTGTACGTTTGGATTTTGAAGCAGTGGTGTAGCACGGTAGATACGTGGTGGCCCACGATCCGCATGGGACGTTGCGATGTTTAGAGCGCCTGGCAGAACCGTCACGCACTGCAGTTCCCCTTAGGCTGTTACTGCACAGTGGAAGTCATGGGGCCTGAGGCAATCATGGACGCCGTGCAGGGAAAGTCGCAGGGGTTGAGGCGATCATGACCACGATTCCTGAACCGATGGGACGCCACGCATATGGGATGTGCGAAACGTTCTATTTCTACGCCGTCATACCACCACTTCGCTGACCAGCGCTGACTGATGGGCAGGACCTGAGCCCCCTTGTCAATGCCTGGGTATGACATGTGCGCGGTGCGGGCACGAAGCGCCACACCCAATGGGCTACCACTTGTAGGGGAGGATAAATAGGGGATGGAACCCAGCATACAGATCCATAATTCTCCTGCCACTTGCGCTCATCTCCTTTACCTCCAGCTGCAGTACCTCTCTCCCAACTCCATTGTGCTGGTGGCCAACTTCATCCACCTCTACGAGATGTTTGTGGGGGTCCGGCCATCGGTGTGGCTGTTCCGACGCTTCTTCGTATTGAAGGCTGTGAGCCAGCGGCCACCACTCATCGGCGGCTACTACTTCCACCGCCGGACACAGGGCCATGCCTGTTATATCACGCATATTTCCCTTAGCAGGTGGGAGCGCTAGAAAGAAGATTGGGCGCTGGTGCTAGCGGACGCCCACGACCGGCTCGCACTTCCTGTCGACGCTCCGACCCTCGATCGCACTGAGTGGGTGAAAGACCCGGGTCTGGAGTCATGTTTCAACCCCGTGCTGGATCGGATCCAGTACCTGATCGAGAACGGCCCGACCTCACTGATGGTGCTGCATGACTTCCTGTCAAGGCGCCTCGCGCCTCTCCAGGACCGGCCTAGCCCTGCATGGATGTACACCAGGGTGAATGATATCATGCCACTGGATCACGGACCTAGGTCTAGCCTGGATGAGGTCCTGCTGGCTACAAGCTTGAAGGCGTTGACCACGGACCAGTTTTCGGCTGAACTCGTGGAGCCGCAGCGGTCTGCGAGCCCATCTACGTGAACTAGGCAGTGAGGACAGCATTGCTAGCAATAATGCCCACGCTGGACGACGTCGACATCGCTTCGGTGCAGAGGGGTGACCAGTCCCGCGGTGTGGTCATTCTCGGGGCCGGCGGTCTGGTCGGTGCTACTGGTGGTCATGGCCGGGGCGGTGGCCCGGTATGCGACCGTGGCGGCGTCCTGACAGGCGCGTGTCGTTGTTGACGACGATGAGGTATCATCCGACGAGGATGAGCCTCTGCAAAACCGGTTGCGGTGACTTTCTAGAGCCGGAGGGCCGAGTGGGAGCGGGCCTACCCCCACCGTGCTTGATGAGGCGACCATGACTAACAAGGAGGCCGCGAACAAGAGGGCCGCGGAAGAGGCCGCGGTGACGAGGGCCGCGAAAGAGGCCAGGGAGAAGGCGGCAGTTGACAAGAAGGCTGCCGACAAGAGGACTGCAGATGAAGCCGCAGTGAAGGGGTGAAAGTGCATCTAGGCCCCCATGTGCGTTTTGGAGGATTGATGACCAACAATTAGATATCTGTGTTGAAGAGTTTTGTAGTGTACAACATCCAAAAAGGCAATATGGACGTCAAAATAAATTTCTATATGACCATTAATGATGAAAAAGGGAAAAGTCGCGAAGATTATGTAGAATTGATGATTTTATATCTTATTTGAGTTCTAGGAGCTCCGTACTATCAAGGGGGATACATTGGATGAGTTGGTGCATAGCAAAACATCAAAAATCTATCCTACCACCAAAAACTCCTGTCAGACCAGACATATCCGACCTCCTAGCTGGATTACAGAGACTCTGGCCGGACATGTCCGGCCCCTCAGCCTTATCCGGCGCAGTAGCCAGGTTCTAGTGACTCTGGCCGGACATGTGGATAGAAAGGACACTTTGCTATTACGTGCCCCAATCCACGTTCACGCCCTCCTCTGACACCGACATCTAATTCAGCACCGCCACCGAACCGCAATGCAAACTCTAGTCCAGTTCAATCCAGAAAGAACCATGCTCAAGGAAGAGTCGATCAATTGGCTATGAAAGAAGCTCAAAATGCCACAATGAATGGTACATTCCTCGTCAACTCGTATTCCATTCTAACCATTCGTTGACATTCTTTCTTTTCTGCTCTGAGAATCTCGGGGCGATATTCCTTTTAAGGGGGTAGTCTTGTCACACCCCAAAATTCTGAATTTTGGAATGTGACTAAAATTCACTAAATTTTA